>PVJX010004252.1:0-97594 GCA_004027295.1 Dolichotis patagonum
GGACTCATTTTGAAGATTTTATAATAAGACCAGCTTGACAACTTTCAGTTTATTCCCTAAAATAACAGAATTTGCCAAAGAATCTTAAAGCTGGAAACGCATATTAGCAAGGCAAAACATTAAAATCTCTCTGAGGGCATATTAGTTTTTTAAATTCCACATGGAGAGCAGAGGAATGCCTTTTGTTGACTATGATTTTGAAAGACAAAAAAGAGACAAATTCAAAAAAGAAAAAGAGGGACTGGGAAAAGGAAGAACAAATCAGTCAAATAGTAGCACCTTTATTCCTCCTAACTCCATTGAAAAATGGAAACAGGCCAATCAAGGAAGTTGGACTGAGAAGAACCAATTTAAAAATCTTGTCAAGTCTACCAGGAAGAGAAACACTTCTCTTTCATTTCTCTCTCTTTCTTACCTTCCTCCCCTTCTTTGTCTTTCTCCCTCTGCCTTTGAACTTCCTGTTATAATGATATGAAGCTATCCTGAGCCATCTTTTCAAGTCTGAGAAAGGAATCCATAAAAAGGAATTACAGCTGATAGTTACATCCTCATTTTTCACTTCTTTCAATGCTGAGTCAAGTTATGCCCCAAGATTGTCCTGCAATTGACTTTGGGAGTCAAGGAATTCCTAACTGCCTGAGCCAAGTCAAGGTGGATTCTCCACTGGCTGCTAAACAAGTTCTAAGTGACTGAATTCGATTTTCCCGGCTTAGCCCTAGATGCTAGGGGCAAAAATCTTACACGGTAGAATGCTGTTACACCCTGAACTCTAACGTGCTTAGAAGCATCATGTCACTCCATTTTGTCTTGCTCTTTTGCACTTTGACCTATGGCTTTCAACTCTTTCATGAAATGTGACATCCTTAGGTATCACATCAGTTTAAAATGCTGAATCATACCTTTACATTATCATCGATAGCACCACTGTGTCCAAGTTTAATTTACATTTAGCTCACACATTTACGTTTTTCTCTTTCTCAGCAGCACTTGCTTTGTTACCTCAACAAAGAAAGTTCTGTATTGTGTAAACTGAACGCAGTTTGAGTTAGCTGGTACTACCTATTTCCAATATGGATTGTATCTCAGAGAGGGCATAGAGTGACACAGGAAGAGAAAAAGTTGTCAGAGAGATCTTGGTTGTTTCTGAAGGGCTATGTTTATTCATATTATAAAGATTGCGATTCTTTTTTAAACCCAAGTTTACAAATATTATTTCTACATAAACACAGGATATATAGATAATGACTATTGTCAATGTTTTTTTCTATTGCTACATATAAATAGTTCAGTGTTTTATAACACATTTTAGCCAATATTTTTGTTGAGTATACACAATAATAATTTATGTAGCAATTTATTAGTTTTACAAACACCTCCTGAGCATATATTTTGCACCAGCATTGATATATTTTCCTGAAATTTTCTATCTTCTTTTAAGATGTCCTTGAATATGTTTCTTTACTTTACTGTATATAATCTAGAGATAGTTATTTATTCCATATTTTGAAATTGTAATGTTATATACAACACTTGTAATTGGGAAGACTTGATCCTTTTAATACCATTAGAAAAATAATTAAACAGATTGATTTGTTCATTTTCCATCTTAATAAAAATAAGTATTAATGTTGTATGTCATATAGCTACCCTGATAAAAGTTTCAACTTGCAATTTAAAACAGTGAAAGGAAAAATAGAACTCTGAAAGAGTAAGTAGAAATAACAATAAAATTAGCATGAATTACTTTAAAGAAATATAAAACTAATTTTCCACACCAGAAAGAATAAAAATTACTCATTTTCTTCTCATTACATTAAAATCAGACTTCAGAAGGTTACAAAAGTTCATAACAAATACCAAAGCCCAAAGCAATTCAGATAAGTTTTGTGTCAGTAACTTTACATTTTTTCTTAAATAAATTCTCACAATTGAATAACTTCAAAATTATAAATAACCTGGGTTGATGCAGGTCATTAAATAATGATAAAATGAATGTTATCTTTAGTTTCCCTAACCAAGTCCTAACAACCAAATACTACTTCAAAATTTACTTAAATATATTATTCTAGTTAGTTTAACAATAGTTACTTTATATTTGTATAAGACATTGTTTATATTTTATTTATTTAAGAAAAACCTGTATATTTGTATGGAAAGAGGAGTATGGACTTAATATGAGCTTAGAAGATTTCTTCAGTCTGAAGTCTTAAACAGAGTAAAATAAAAGCATATTTGCAAGCAGAAAACTTACTGAAGTGAAATACAATATAGAGATATTGTATATGTAGAAGTATATACAATATAGAGATATGCATTATAAATACAACATGTTTGCTATGAATATAAAAATACTTGCTGTTATTCTTTATACACCCCTGTAATTATCTTACATTCAACATATTAAAATATGTAAATTCTAATGCTGTTTCTGCATCCGTTATTGGACAATCAATGTGTGAAATGCTGGGAATTCACGATTTGAGCCTCTGAGGTAGCCATCAATATTAGTCCAGTTCTACATATAAGGAAACATATACATTATAGTAAAAAAATAAGTATTTATGCACACTGACTTCTATATGCAACAGATGGGACACATACTATTTTAGAATTCACTAGTAGAAATTTAAAATAACATACACTACTTATCTAATATTACACTCTAAAGTGACAGTAAGAAATAAAAGAAAAAATGGAAATAAAATAATACATATTCAATACAACCCAGAAAGTCCTTTAAATCTTTAAGTACAAAATATCCTTAAAGAAAATATTTAGGTGAATGCAAAACGTATTTCCACTTACTTACAAATGTATAACTTTACTAAAACGAAAACACTGAAGTCATCTCTACTCATGTTAGTGATATAATTTTGCAATTAAATTGCACTAGAACATTTTGCAATCATAAACTTATTGGTCCATTGACTATTCCTGATGCCTTATTATACCTGTAATAATGTGTCAACTTTCTGTAGAGTAATTTGATACATAAATGAGAAAATTCTTAAATAAAATGAGATGTGTAAAGCTCCAGAATAAAGTAGTTGTACAATCTAGCTTTAATTTACAGAAGAAATGAATGGTAAATAGGAATCACTAAAACATAATTAGAAGATAAAATGAAATCTTGGAGAAGTGACAAAAACTGTCACAATGAAAGAAACCAAACTGAAATGTAACCTGAACTATCAAAGTCAGTTTTCCTATTGAGATTTAGATGGATGGCATAACTCCAAGCATAAGAGGGCAAACTTTTTCAAGAAAGCTTCTTTAATAGCAATACTAGGTGACTACACTAGAAAAACAGGTAAATAGAAATTGATGTCATATACAGCAGTTATGTTTGGAAGTGTGGAATCAACAAACACTACTAAAGCTTTAGAAAATGTGGCAATTATACTTGAATGTATCAATTTGATTGGCTTGGGAGTCATCCAGTTTACACTGGCTCACAAGTTTCTTCTGAAAAACCAAATTGGAGCATAAGACATCCAAAATCACACAGTTTAGTTTACAGAAAGGTTTTGGTATATATTTATATCTTAAATGCAGAATGAAAACAGCTATTTATTACAAACAGCTTCACAATTCCCTAATGGATAACCATAAAGAATTTTCATAGACTATCAAATATAAAATATGGCAGTTCATAGAGTATGATAAAAGCCAAAAGAAGTTATGAAAGTGATGTATATCTACAGGATGCCACAAAAGGGTTTAAACACACATACAAGTAATATTCAACAAACAACCACAATAAGTAGGAGTAAAAGAAAGGACCCTAAGCGTGAGAGTTATAGGATTTTCCTTAGAAAGACCAAGAACACCTTATGTTTGAATTCTCGCCCAATTGTAAATTAGTTGTATAATCATATCCAAGTAAAATTAACTGCCCTGAGTCTCAGTTGCTCCTGTCATAACGGGAGATAATCATGACTAAGATATAGGATTGCTGCACGGATGGGGGAAGGTCTAATACGGCACTTACAGGCACTGAGTAGCTTCATTAAAAATGTTGAGGATGTTGATATATGAATGCTGGTTTTTATTCATTGTATATAATCCAAGCTATATTAGAATCATTTAATATTTTCTTCATGAAATACATGCAAAGAAAGCTCATGAGCTGTTCTCTGTAAAAAGCTTAGACTTGTTCAACTCCAGGTCTCCTTTAGAAATGTATCTAACAATTGTCATTTTTAAATAAAATTCAGTCAATCAGTTAAAAGGCAAATAGGCACACTGATAATACTTATTTCACGCTGATGTTAATACAAAATAAATAGATCTTTATGTATTTGCTTTATGTGATTGAAAAGCAAGAAAAAATTGTCTCATTCAACTCTACATTAGTCAAACATTGTGGGTTGTTGGCATTGTCTCAAAGAAAAGTGGCATAAAACAACCAGAACTTCTTCAAAAGTAGACGAAATTGAAGACTAATAATAGCTAATATTTGTTGAGCACAAAAGGAAGAGGATCTTGGAACAGAAATGCATAGGAAACTGGCCCTAACTGGTTTAGGAAGTGGCTATGTTCAGTGATAAGCAGAACTGTGATTGGATATCTGAGGCGATTCCAGCTGAACATTGCAATACCACTATTGTGAATTAGGTCTATTTTATCAAAACGCTTACACCTCCTCCCCACAACTTATTAGAAGCTATGGCATGACAGAACCCTGGCTCAACCTAAGAAATAAAATTATCATACACCTATGCAAAAATGGAATAATCTACTTTTGCTGAAATGCTTTTGAATCACCAAAGGTCCTTGAGCTCAATCTCGATGACTATGTGGCGGAAACATGTTAGAGGGAACAAAAGATCGAACAGATTTCAGGAAGACTTAAAGATTCCTAGGTTGGAGTCCATCAAGGGGTAAAAGAATTCTGAGTTTGAAAATCTTCAGGTAAACCATGCACTGTCAGTAATTCACAGGTCCTACAGTCTGTGGATTCTGAAAGCCAGACAGTTTCCTTGCTTTGCATCTTTTGTCTGAAATCTCAAGATACTTTCCTATGTGACACCTGACCTGAATGACCCTTAGTATTCTTTAGACTGTAGGATTCCAAGCATAGATTTTAAACCGTCTCATTTTTCCTCTCTTTTCCCCACTTTGTCGACCTAACAATTAGATGATAATGATGATGATGGTGTTGATGATGATGAGGGTGGTGGTGGTGGTGGTGATGATGATAGCTAATTACTCAATGAACTCCATTACTGAAATCTCCAGGCAACCCTGTAGTGCTCTAATGACATCAGCCTCATTTCACAGATGTAGGCAGTGGGACTCAGAGAATTTTAAAGAATTGTTCAGAGTACACTGGGCTGAGGCACAGGTGTGTGGAAACCCAAATGTCCTCATCTGAACCCTGCACAATACCGAACTCTACAAAGTACAGCTATGATTTCACAATGTCCTCTCTTTCTCCTACTACAAAGCACCAAATTTCAATACAAAATTAAAAATTCATTTAATAAGTCTATGTTAAGCTTATGTAGCTTTCATGTTAGTACCAACATGAGTGTTCTGAGGTTCAGGACCCAGCATTTAGTCATCTGTTAAAGTACCAAACAGCTGATCAATCAATACATAGCAAATGTGTTCAATGATCGCTATAAACAACTGTACATTTTCAATTTAAATCTCTGTGGAATGTAATATGAAAAATTAAGTTTTCTGTGACTATTAGGGATATCAAGATATATATCCATGGAAAAAGCATATGTACCATTTTATGTAGTGTTTGACACTGCATTTTGAGATTTGTATCAGGGGCTGGGGATTTAGCTTAGTGGTATAAGCACCTGTCTGGCAAGGGCAAGGTCATGAGTTCGATCCCATGTAACAAAAAAAAAAAAAAAAGATTGCTATCAAATGCCTAAAAACTAACAAAAATGAGTAGATATAAATCATTGAACAACCTGGAAAACCTTTACACTGTTTGGAAAAATAACAAAAAGGATCTAACTTGTGAAAAATAGTACAGTCCTCACTTTAAAAGTAAATAAGAAAAAGAAAAAAGTTAGCTTCCATGATTGTAGAGCTGATATGCTTCTACTAGTAAATCACTTCAATGCAAATATCTTGTAACTTTAGAGATGATATCACTAAGATCCATGAAACATCAATTTCAATAAAGCAAGTAAGACTGGAGATGTTTGATGAGCATGTGCTTAGCATTTTTTTTTTTTAATTTGAGAAGTGGAACCAAGAGAGTAAGTGGTGTGCACTTCAGAGCTCTTTAGTACTTTCTCACAATGCAAAATGAAATAGATTAAGATTTACACCATTGTTTTGCCTTCTACTCCAATGCAAACCTTATGCAACTTCTGATCAAGCGCATACTGAATTCATTTGTTTTCTTTCAGTCTTTTCCCAAGAATTTAGAAACTATTCCTTAAGTTTGTTAGAAATACCTTAAAGTTAGTCATTTACTTTACTTCTCTTCTTGAGCCTTCTTTGTTATAAAATCTAAAATAGATTCAATTTTTCTACTGGTGTTTTGCAATCAATCTTCACAAGGGTTGATAACATTAATTCTTAAATGTTTATTGGGAATTGAGTTTAAAAGCAACGCATATTTTTCTCATAGAGAAAATGCAAAATGAATAATGTGAACATAAGATGCAGTACATTACTTTTATAAAAAGAAGCAGATTCTAGGAAGATTCAATTTGGTCAACTGACATTTTCCTCCTAATAGAACCACGTAACTTAACAACTACCAGCTACCAATGCCAATTTCTCAGAAGTATTAAAAGTGTACTTGTAATTTTTTATAAAAATAAAAAGGATGTATATAAATAATAAATGTACTTGATACTAGAAAAATGCATTTGTATAACTATGTATTTCCATTGTAATTGTCTATTGCTTGTTAACTGCCCTCCCAATTACTATTGAAGTATAATATAGTTCAGTTAAAAGCAGTCTGTCTGAACAGTATCTATCAGAACACTATGATAAAAAAGCCTAAAAGTAGCACTACCAATCTTTGAATTAAATTATTCTGTCTCTTTTTGCATTTCTATTGCACTGAGGGTTTCATAATATCATGCAATTTATGGTGATAGAGCACAATAAAAAGGGATCACCTCTAACCAGAACAGCTTTGAAAATTATAAACCTAGTCCTTCTTAATTTCATTATGCACAAGCCATGTAATGGACAAAATATACTGCCTTAGGTTCTAAATTATCCTCAGTGATTGAAGAATGCCACAGGAATAAAAATATGAGCTTTAGAAACAGAGTAAACTCATTTTCAAGGGTCATGGAATAAGATAGAGCCATACAAATGTGTGTCATAGTAATGATTTAGCAAAATTACCAATTAGTCATGTGTCCTATGTAGTCACACTCATATACATGAGGCCTGTGTTTTATCTTCAGTCTCCAATGAAACATAAAATTGAGAACTTATCATGCCATACAAAAGAACCATCAAAACCTATATAATAACTGGTTTCCTTTTCAGGAAATGGAAAACAAAACTTGAAGAAAGAGGGTAACAGGTTCCTACTGAACCCTTTAGAAAGTTTCAAGTAGCTTTCTTCCTCTAACCTAGAATTTGCCATGAATAATTACTAGCAGTGTTATTTATTTTAAGTTCACTTTTAAATAACAGCGGGTGTTATGGAGTAGCTTCATACAGAACAGGAACATTGTTAGATAGTGTACCTCATCACAACCACATAACCCAGCAATAATATCAGCAGAAAGCAGTTCCTAATTTCACCAATGAGAAAACTCAGCAAAACTATCAAGGCAAAAGTGCTTCACACAGCAAGAGGAAGCAAAGCCCCAGCTGGACAAAAGGAAATGATGCCTGTTCCTGACAAGATGAAAGGTGGACGTAACATACGATGGTCATTTAGCCACTAATGCCATAGCCTGGCCAGGCTTTCCTCCTGGAAAGCCACTTAATGACAGGGGAAGCAAAACACAACTGAAGAGAGGATAAGGGTGTGGCAAGATGCTCTCAGATGACTATGGCTCCTTTTATCCTTCTTGAGAAAAAGGGAAAAGTATTACCTCTAGCTCCTATCAAAGATATGGCTCCCTGAACCTCTTCAAAACTAGCACAGAAATCTCACATTTCAAAACTACAATGTGTGTGCATGTGCATACAGAACAGCATCATACATTTTGAGGAAGGAAGGAGGTGTGTGGAGCACAGAATACTAGTATTACTCAAGGTCATCATCCTCTTAAAAAGAGAAAAGGAAAAAATAACTGAAAGAAATTGTCTCGGGAATGAGAATCAAGTGATGACCTTTCACCCATCTGCTCATATCTGTTCCCAGGAGCATCCTGACTTTCCCAGTGTTCTCCTCCTATGATGAGAAGAGGGGCTGCTCAGGAGGGGGTTTAGATGGGAAATGTCCCATAGATACCCAACAGCTTCAACCCCTCAGTGACCCCGGCCGGCTCTGTGTGTGGATTTTACCTCACAAGGGAAGTAGATTCAGATCTCCTAACTCTACTCTCCATCTCTCCAGAAAAGGCAGAAGGAAAGGTGATGGAAACTTTTATTGATTGATTTACTTATTGACTGATTGATTGGTGAAACCTGGTGGTAAGAGCTGGGTTTGGCTTAGGCATCTAACTTCACTGGAGTCTAGCAATCAAAGGCATTTTTTGCATGAACAATATCATAAACTGTTTGGGCTTCTAAATACTCCATAGCAGATTTAATGCATGTATATTGTGTACAGGTACAAATTCCCTATAATGAACATCATCATTATCTATACCTAAAATGTACCAATGAACAATTAATTTTTTTAAAAAGACAAGAATTAACTGGCAAAAGATTGACTGCATCCTGAAAAAGGCAAAAGAAAGTAAAATGAGGAAAAGTAAAATGGGGCAAACACCTATTTCCAAGTACCTATATGCTCCCCCAGCATTTACTTCTGTGTTTTGTTTGTTTTTGTGACTGTCTAGATGGGTGTGCCTTATTTGTTAACAAATATGGTGATATTAATTTTGTTGCAATGAAGCTGTGGGTAAATTTAAGGGATAAAGACATGTCCTTGTCAAATGTTTAACACACAAAATTGCCATCTAGGATTTTCTGATAAGAGAATTACCATTAAAGTCACTAAAAGAATAAAAGAAAAGCAAGGAAAAGGAACAGAAGAAAAAAAAAAAAACTTCACTAAATTCCTACCAAACCCTTGGGTATTATTAGCTGATTTGGGTTATCTACGCTTGTTTTAATGCAGGCCATACTATTTTTTTTTTTCTTTTTCCTCAGCCCTCAGAGCATGGAATGCGGACCTGCTTTTCCATTACAGCCAAGTTGCCTCTCTCTTCCTTCCTCAGAGTTCCAAGTTGCATGCCAGCCTGTCTCAAGAGTGGCTCTTGCCTCATTAGTGTCTATTGAATGGCGAGGATCCCTGGGTTGGTTTTACAGTAGTGTCCAACTGAAGGCAGAAGGGTGTAACACGACCTGATCAAATCCAGAGAAGCAGAGGGAAGAGGAGAAAGAAAACATGGAAATCCTGAAACCACACGCCTGGCTCCCGTTTTTCAATCCTGATAAAGCATGCAATGTCTGAACAGCAAGGAGTATTTGAAGCCAGCTTTCTTTCATTCCGCGTACTTCACTATTCATATGAGGAAGAGAGTGAGTGAGGAAGGCAGAGAGAGAGAGAGAGAGAGAGAGAGAGAGAGGTTTTGCAGGCGTAGGCATTCGGACACCGCCGCCCTGCCCGCCTCTCCCCACCTCCCCGCTCCTATCTTCGCGGCCCCCTGGGCCGAGACGCGCAGCTGTCTGCGGGGAGCCCGCGGAGCTCTCCCGCCCCGCCCCAAGAAAGTGTTGGAGCCGACCTGGCAGCTGCATTGGCAGAGCCCAGCCCCCCAAGCCCGTGGCAAACGCGGCCTTGTAGCACCACCAGCCTGCGAGGGCTGCAGCAGCAGCCGAGCCCCAGACTCCGGAGGAGGAGCCGGGGACGTCAGTGCGCAGGGACAACTAGAGCGGCTTTACCGGCCAGCTGTAGTCTCCAAATGCCATCATATGGATATCTATAGAAACGCAGCTAGCGGAGAAATTCAGGCAGCGCCCCTCCACTTTCTAAGCGGCGGTAGCAAACAGAAACCCCCGCCGCAGCCCGGGCCACCGCCTCCTGCAGCCGGGCGCCGCCAGACCCGCCGAGTCAAAGCTCGGCTGAGCACCTAGCAGGCAGCACCCTGGGCGGGAGACAGCCGGCACCCCTGGCTGAATTATGCACATCGTTTTCACTGTCAAATGGAACAGCCATAGGACTACTTTAGAAGTGCTTTATCTTGCTAATTCTAATGGCCTCAAGAAGAGAGGGAAATTTTCCACAGGGGTCACAGGAGGGAGAGAAGATGGGGAAAGGGAAGGAATGACGGTAAGGTGCGAGAAGAAGGGGCTTTGGAAGTTAACTAAATTTGTGACGCCTCATCCAGCCACGGGAATCTCCATTTTCACAGAGCAGAGCGGACCCAATATGTTAATTAAGCAGTAGCAAATCCAGCCTGCTGTTTGTGGATCAAAGCACTGGGAAGAATTTTCAAAATAGCCCATTAGACAGAAACAAACACATGCGGACACAGCCCCTCTTCACAACTGAGAAAATACAGCTGGCCCTGGCAGTGGTTGGGGTTTTAGTCTCATTCTGCTGGATGCAAAAATGACTTCTAAGGATTTATCCTGCTACATAAAAGCAAACCCAGCAGTTGAACACCATTATCTCAACACACACCCATGACAATGAATTCCTTCCCATGCAAAGCAAGTTGCAAGAAAACTCCATTTCCTATCAAAGTGCTAGGATGTATAATCTACAACTACTAAAAGAATCTGGCAGGCTTGTGCCCAACAAGGAAAGGAGGGGGAAGAAAACCGGCACTAGAGGTAGAGCAGGGTCAAAAAAAAAAAAAAATCTTTGGCTGAAATGATGTGTGGAAACCAAAGATCATCTCTTACTCCACAATCTGGGGAGGGCTGCATACCAAATGGTCCGTGGCAACCAGAGCCTGGGGAAACAGGAAATTTTAATCTCTGCTATCTTCAGACAGGTGCAGCCAGCCTAGCTCTGGAAAAATATCCTTAGGGTGGAGCACAGCCCTGGCCCTTAGCTTGCACTGCTAGATTAAGTGCTCAGGTAGAGATTTATATTCCATCTCCTAGAAATGGCATCACCACATCACAGAGCAGGCGCCCTTGGATACCCAGCCCTTCCTAATGATTTTCAAAACATTAATAAGTAAAGTAGCCTGCAATGCAGATAAGACACTAGAAACAAGACCAGAAGAAAACTGGGTGAGGCAAGTAGTCGTTTGCTGGTTACCTGGTGCCTCTAGGGGGAAAGACGGTCGTAGGAGGACTTTCTGCCCGCAGGTACAATCCCGGCAAGGTGGCTCCAGGTGGCTTTCACTGTCCTAAGCGGGTCTCGCTCGTCACTTTGCTGCCCTTTGCCATAGCTCAGCACCCGCATCCTAGGGAGTCGGAGAGGTGGCTCCTGCCACTGCCGCCTTGGCCCTCAGGTCGCGCTGGGTGGGGGATCCGCACCGATCGCCCCATGGAACCCGCGGCTCTGCGCCCGGGGAGCGGGCAGAGGCAGGGCGACCGGGCAGGCACGCACACACACACACACACACACACACACACCCCACACTCACACTAGCACTTAGATCCGGGCGCGCGCACTCACACTTACACACGCACACCCAACCCAGCACAGGGAGGGAGAAGCGAAGAGGGAACCGGTCCTTCTCCAGAGCAGCTTCGAAGCCCACCAGACCTCGGGCAGCTAAGAGAGCGTTCTGGTTTGATCACGTTTCCTTCGAGTTCTCCTCCAACCCAAATCCTTGTAATTCAAGAGCTGGTGACATTTTCACGGGGAGGAGGGAGTCGCGAAAGGGCTGTGAAAGAGTCGGGGATTTTGTTAAGCAGTTTTAAAAGCAATCTTCATTACCTTGTTTGTACAATAAACCAGCTCGAAGGGCTCAACTTTTGGCGTCAAACGTTGTGGACCCAAACATGCATCTCCTTCTGACCAAGCCAGGAAAGTCTACACGCACAGCTGCAAGAAGGCTGCAAGACCCTCTGTTGACCTTGTGATGTACCTGGGAGCTGGTTAATGTTGCCGCTTTCCAAGCCTCCGGGTAAAGTGATCCACGCGCCTGGCTGCACAGCCCAGCAGCCGCTCCAAATCCGGCCAGGAAAATGGGTCTGGGCGTCCCCGGCGCTCTGGGAGAAGCCGGGCACGGAGGGGCATCGCCGAGTTAACACATTTGCTTCTGGGCAGTTGGATAAAAGACAGTCAAATGCATCAGATAGGCGCGCGCGCACACACGCGCGCACAAACACACACGCACACACGCAGCTAGCGGGGAAGCGGCTCACACAGCAAACACTACAGAGATGTCAAATAACTTGAAAAGACAGAAAGCATCCAGGAGCTTGCCAGAAAATGGAAGGGCCAGCAGGAAGGTTCTGAAAGTCTTCGCGGGTCTTTCATTTCTTTTCCTCTCCGGCGTCTGTGTGCTTCCAGAAGGTTTCCTCGGTCCGCCCCACCCCCGGCCAGTTGCGCTTTTTTTCTGATACAACCGACCGTGCAAAATGGATTATATGGGTGGGTTGTGCTCACAGCCCAGAGATCCCCAAAGTCAAAAATCCTAGGGGAGCAGCCAGCTGCGAAGCCATCCACGTCCTCCAGGGAAGCAGGAAAAAACACGCGCAAACACACGCACACACGCGTGCACGCACACACAGTCCTCGGTTCGGGGAGCTCTGCACACGCTCCCCGCCTCCCTGCGCGCCGCTGCACACAGCGCCCGACACCCCGCCCGCGGCCGTGGCGCCCGAGCGAATCCGCAGCTCAGGCGCGGGGCGGGGAGTGGGGGTCCCGGCCGATCACGGCGCCCCGGGCAGGCCCGGGAGACCGGCTCCCCTCGGCGGCGCGTGCGGGCAGCGGCGGCCGCCGGCCGGGAAGCCCTGCGCTCGGCGCCGCAGCATGGAGGCGGCGACGGCGGTGGCGGGCGCGCGGCCGAGAGCCCGGCCCTCGCTGCAGCGGCGGGAGCGGCCGCGCCTCTGCCCCGAGAGCCCGGCGACACCCAGCCGGGGCGCTGCGCGCGCCGCCTTCGCGCCCCCCGGCGGGACGCGCCGCCGCCCGGCTCCCCCCGGCTCGGGCAGAGGCCCGGGAAGCGCCGCAAATCCCCGGGCGCCCAGGCGCGGGGGCGTTGCAGGCAGGGGGAGGAGAAACGGAGGAAAACCTGAAGGCTGAGAGCACGGCGGACTTCCAGGGGGCGCCCCCAGCTTCCAGCGAAAGGGAATCGCTGATCGCCCCGGGCTGGGGAGGAGGCGGCGGCACCGGGTCGGGCCGCAGCTGCTACGGCAGTGTGAAAAGTCGTTAGCTATGAACCCGGCGGGCAAAGCTGAGATCCGGGGCTGGGGACTTGTGGTCTCTGTCACCTGAAGCGGGCTTCCAGTGTCCTGTGGCTGTAGGTGGGTGGTTTGCTTATTAATCAGATGAAACGGATTCTGAAAGGAGCATTCATACGAGACGGTCAGCTCAGCATCAGAAATTGAGGAGCTTTGCAAATGAGCACGTTTCAGCGTGTCAAACCCAAAGCAAACCCAGTCAATCCTCCTTCTCCTCCTAAGCCAGTCCGGGCCCCTGAGGTCCGGGCACAAGGGAAGGCTGAGAATCAGGAAAGTGGCGTGGTAAGAGCGGAAGCCAGACTGGGCCTCTCCAGGAATAAACAGGCCAGGCCGCTGAGGCTCAGGCCACCACCCAGAGGATTTCCCACCCCACCCTAGTCGTGCCCCGCTAGGCCCTAAACGTCAGTAAATGGAGAAGGTCTTCCTGCTGTGACCTCTGAGTGAGTCAAGCTGTTCCTTTTAGCTGGAGGGTTGGAACCTCTTATGTTCCTTTAGGGCTCCCCCACGGGTGATCCTCGCCCCTGCTAACACCTCTTTGCGCCAATCCTGGCTGCCCAGACATCAGTCTGAACCCAAAGGGGAAGGCAGAGTCGGGCTTGCCAGGGCAAGCTTGCTAAGAAGCGGTCCTGGCCTTCTTGCTAGCACATGCTGGTAGCCTCACAGGATTGGGCGCTCTTGAATTTTGCTACTAATAAAGCTCTGCCAGGCTCTGCTGCTGCCCTGCTGTGCCCAGGCGCGTGCATACGCAGGCACACCACTGGCTCACCCCAAGCGCGCGCACGGGCACCCACGCGTAATCAGGACCCACACAGCTGTCTCTTTCGGAGAGGAGCCCAGGAGTGGCGTGCTTTAGGTGGCAACGACTCGCATTTCCTCTTTCTTCTCCTGCGCTCCCTTTTCGCCTCCTCCCCTTTTCCCCCTTGGCTTCTGGTCCAATCCTGGGTTTAGGAATCCACGCAACTCTTCTGGCTGCTTTATTTCAGAGAAGCTTGGCTGGAGTTGTAGTTCACGCCTCTCTGTCTCCATTCAGGTCGGCCACCGGCCGGGGCTCCGGGGTCCGAGGGTCTCCGCAGAATCGGGTGCAGCCAGGGATCCGAGCTGGGGAGCTGGAGCATCCGACTGGGCGCAGCAGGCACTGCGCACCAAGATCCCCCGCAAACCCACCAAAGGGACACCGCGGACAGAGCGAGCGGCGATCGGCACCGAAGTCCGGGAGCGTCTCCGCTAAAATCAGCTGTGCTTTCCCTGTGGCTTTCTGGTCCCCGGGTGGATAACTGAGGTTTTGGAGGAGTCCACAGCAAGACCCTGCGGCGAACCGAGGCCACATTGTACCCGAGGCTCAGGAGACAAAGTGGTTCCTTTCTCATCCCACTTTAAACTTGGCAGCTTTGGGGACCTCACTGCAGGGCGGTGGAGTGGCACCAGTCCGGACTCCGCAGCTCCCAGCGAGCACTTCCAAGTATTTTAGGATGCGGGGGAGACTCTTTTTCTCCTCAGGATTGTCCCACTGGGCCCCCCTTTCCCGCTCGGCTGATAGGAACCGCCAGAAATCTAAGAGACACGGATTTGCGCTTCCCTCTGGGACCAATTGATCTGCAGCTCCAAGGACCTGGAGACCGCTGGGCTGGATAACTTTGTTTGGGGATTTGGGGTTTGCTTTGCTTTTGTTTTCGTTTCCTATACCCGAAGGAGGTGAGGAGAGGGTACACTTAAACAACTGTAAGAAGTTAAGAGTTGAAAACCGGACAAAGTGCATTCATTCTCCTGGAGTGCTTTGAATTAAATCTGCTACAGAAAGGCTGTTTCGAGGTTTCTTCAGCGTGAGGAAGAGTCCTGCAGCTTTGCGGTGTTCTTTCGCGCGGGAAGCCCTACCAGCCCCTCAAAAAACCCCTGCTCACTTTAGCTTTCTGTACATTAAGCAATATTCTAAAGCGCTTTCCTCCCTCCAATGCATTTCATCTCTAGAAAACAATCTTTTCTAACCTCAAGTACCTTTCACTTTTCAGGTACAGTGTGCAGTCTTTTTTTTCCTGCCCAAGCTGGTCAGAGTTTGCGGAAAGGGAGAAGCCAGAAAGCTTTGGGTTCTGTGATTGTTTTTAGAAAATGCCAAGACTGGGAAGGAAGGGGCAATATACTCTCCAAAGAATGTCTTGCTGGCAAAGGGTACTTTTATTTGTCCCTTGGCTCCTTGCTTTGGAGATGGGGCACTAAATGCTTCTTACCAAAAAAAAAATTGCTTTGGTTATTTAATTTCTTTTGGTGATTGTTCACTCTGAAGTTAGACAGTTTTAAGAGTTTAAACAGCTTCTTGTACAAAACTGCCTTTTTTTTACACATTAGCATTTAGAAAGAACTGTTTAGTTTCCAATTAAAGAATTTAGTTTTCCCTTATTTGCTCAATACAGTATCTGTATTGACTATCTTCTTTTATTCCTCCAATTTAGTTTATATCAATCATTTAAAAAATAATTTCAACTTCCTCTCTCTCCAAAATATTTTTTCTAAGAATACTGATGACCATAAATACTGAGCTTTTAGTTTCTCAGAATGATCTAATGTTTGAAAAGGAAAATTATTATTTTTCTAATTTTAGACAATAAATGGGAAATGAATGTTTTATAGTGAAACAATGACTATCAAAATTTATCCTTAATTTCTACTGGTATTATTATTTTGCCTAGAACTTTTTTCTAAGAAAGTGAGAAAAGCATGATCTGTTTTATTTAAAAATTGTTGGTACTAAATATATGCCTCATGAACTTTCATATTTCTCTGGATAGAAGCCCGTGACAAGATGCTTTAATTTGTTCTTTGGTTCAGTGTATACTTTAAGAAACTTACTTTAAATTGGAAGTCACTTCAGGTCTTTTGCAGTATCGGGGATCGAACTCATGACCTAGACCTCACACTTGTCAGGCAGGGGCTTATGCTGCTGAGCTAAATCCCCAGCCCCTACTTCAGGTCTTCTAGTGATAAATTAGTATTGACTTATGAGTCTTTGATTCTTTCTACCAATATGATAGGCTCTGTTAATTCAAAACCAGAAAATTATGTGAAAAAGAAGGAAATGCAAGTTTCCAAAATGAAAGGAACATTTCAAAATGTAACATAAAATAAAGCAAGAGAAATGCAAACATTGGAGGTTTTCTGTACTCATTATCACACTTGTGCCCTACATGGTGTGGAAGTGTTAAGTGTTCTGCTTAAGAGCCTATTTCCAGTGGACCTGGCCATGAGGTCCTGAACACAGTGTATTTTGTCAAGTGAACTTAACTGAAAACGTGATTCACCTGATCTGTATACAGTGCGGAAGACCTGGAGTATCTCCATTACACATAAGCAAACAGATTTCTCACCTACTTTAGATCAAGCCAAATTCCAAATGTATTAATGAATTAATAAACTTGAAGACACAGAAGATACTTTTCCTCTTTCATGGTTGGAGTTTTTACATAATTTATGTGAATAATATTTATTATTCCTACATTTTTGTTAGGCATTTCAGTCTTTCAGGATCATGTGCTCTAAGATATCAGGAACTACCTAAAGAGTAGCACTAGCTCTGAGAACACTGTAAATTAGTGAGTGAAACTGATATTTTTTTCTGACTATGAAAAATGATTCTGAACCTCAAATTTTGAAAGCCAAATCCAAACCCAATGGTGTTTTAGAGGTTCTTCCTCAGGATGGAATTTCTTGAGAGAGTTCAAGGAAAGAAGATCAGTTGAAAGATAAACACTGCTAGACTGAAAGGGCAATTCTTAAAAGAATTTTGCAAATATAAGTAAATAATTTTATCTCCCATGACCTTTTATTTTTTTTTTTCTTGCTTTAATTCTAGACTCAAATCTCCAAATTTGTCTGGTAAACCTGCTTAGTTACCAGAGAATCTCAAAGTGCAGTATTTTGCCTAGGAATATCTAACTTTGAGAAGAGAAACACTATTGTGATTTACTCTTGTCACCAAAATTCACATTTGGTTTTAACAAATGGATCTAAGTAAGCTTATCAGACTTATTTGAATTAAAGTATGGTCTACGGCCATACCACCCTGAACGCGCCCGATCTCGTCTGAATTAAAGTATGAGTGAATAGCATTGTACATTGTACCTACCTTAAAAATATGAGACCAACTTCATATTGAAAAAGTAAATTCATCCTTACTTATGGGAAGCAGGACTGTTTCTCTCTTAATTTTGCATATATAATTGAACATTAAATATGGCAATCTTTTTAGATTTTCTTTTTAAAAATTTCATAATGTTAAAAATTTTTCAATCTATTTTAATCTTTGAGACAATTATTTTTAATTATATATCTGTGTATAAATACAATTTCTGGGCAATTTCCACATGATCTTGAAGTTAAGCTACTCTTGAGATAATTATCTTAAAAACAAGTCAGAATTATTGTTACTCAATATCTGAGTACTGTTAAACACACCAACTAATATTAGGCAAAAGTTATAAGTTATCTGAAAGCTTTCCTTCAGCATCATTCTATTAAAAGTCTAGTAATGAAATATATTACATAGTTTTTGCTTTTTATTTTTATTTTGTACAGATTCACTTTTCTACTCTTACTCTATCTCCTATATTGGCCCCTAAATTCCAGGTAGAGGACCAAAATAGGCAGAATGTGACAGTCTCGTATGTTTGGGCTTTCTCACAAACCTTCATATTTAGAACTCAGAATTAATTTCAATTTATCTGATTAAAATGCATTTTCATTAAAATAAATATTTGATAAATTTCCTTAATATGAAGGCAAATAATTTCTTTCTGAACCTTTTTAAAGTTTTTGATTCCTAAGGCATGATTAGATAATTTGTTTCCTAATCACATCCCTATTTTTTACTTGTTTGTTCATTTTTCCTTGGTCATGGCTTCTATAGAGAAAACACTAAGTTAACGTGCATTCTATTACTCACACTTTACGTAAGAATTTTTCCAGGTTCTTTTAAGGAACTGAAGTGGTTTAGCTAACTTGTAGTTAAAAACTCCTTTGGATTTATTACTCATTTCTTATTGGCCATGACTATTTTTTTTTTAATGAAAGGGAATCCTTTCTATGACTGTTTTACACCAAATATTTTTTGCACACGATGACCTTTCTTTTTCTGCTTGGGGATTCTTTGACACCTCCTTTTGGCTGCAGTAGTGCACTAGGCTCTCAGGAGACAAGCTGACCATCATTCTCTTGGCCTCTGGCCTCTCACAGTAGAGCTTGCCATGGAGCCCTACTTCATAGACCCACAAGCAACTTGGTCTGTTCTTACCTTGCTTTTACTTGACCCATGACAGTTTGTTATCAAGCTAAAGGGTCTTTCGTGAGACGTCTAGAACCACATTTCTTAGCCTAGTAATGGTGGTTTTTTTATTACTTGTAGCTCTGGTTTATTTTTTCTATATTCATTCAAACTGCCTTGGTACATATCCTGTGAAACTCCTGGGCAGAGTCCTTTACTGAAGTAGGGAACATGGGGTAATATCCAAACATGCTTGGCGACAAAACAGACCTAGGTTTGAATAATGGTTCTGAGGTTTACTGTACTGCACTTCATTTAACTGGAGCCTGAATCCTTAGGTATTGTGTGTATAAATTGAAGATTAGAATGCTTAGATTTGAGAGATTGTAATGACTCTGCCTATATAAACTAGCCAGTACAAACTCTCTGTTTCAAATCATGTAATAAATTATTAATGTTATTGAAAATATATTGCAGATAGTCCAGTCTCTTGACATAGTCTATTTTTAATCACTAAAACATGATTTACTTACTTAATTTTGTTTTGTACCAGGGATTGAACTCATGACCTTGCACTTGCCAGGCAGGTGCTTATGCAGCTGAGCTCAACCCCGGCTTTAAAACATGATTTAAAAAGCAAGACTGAAATTCTCAGGCAGATACATAAAATGTTCTATAAATATTTTCATTTGTATTAAATCTTTTAGGTAATATTCTGTAATATGTATTTAATATTCAGTACTTAATATTCAGTAACTTTGATGAGATACTAATGTGGAAACTTTTGAATGTCCAACTTGGTCTCCTTAATACTTATCCTCACTGAACTTTCTGTATTTGTCCTGATGCCTTTCATACTCTGCCCTGGAGTGATATAATCTTAAAAGGATGTAATAAGGCAGATATTTTAAATATGGCTCAGTTTGTCTTTACTTCCCAGACTAGGTCCTACAGGGAGTGTATCTTGACCACTACTTGGGTTGCTAGAATTCATTGGTAACAGAAAAAGAATGGATTACTTTCATTTTTATAAAAATTAAGAAATACTTAGTAAACAAGAGTCAGGCAATATGAAAATGATAATACAAATGATATTACATACATATATTTTAAATAATTTCTCTAATAATTTATAAATATTCCCATCAAAACTTATGCTTGCAGAAAATGTAATTATTTTTAAATACTTTTCTTTTTATTGCATTATGTTGATATGTAATAGTACTTTTCCATTTTCTTTAAAGTGAATTTGTATGCTGTCATCATTAATTTAAGCTATTATCCACCAGTTATATCATTTATTTCTGAATGAACCTGCCCAAATCTTAAACAAAATATTATCTTATTTGGCATACTTTAGCATATTGATTCTATTAAAACACTAGAATCTTTAAAAATATATATATAGTTGAAAAATTACACAAATACTTATTATGAAAACATACTAGAGATTTTCCATTGACTTTCCTAATGATAGAATTTAGGAACTAAGTAAGATTATATGTTAATTCTTGTGAAAATTTATGAGACTGAAGTCTTTCTCTTTAATTTGCAAACGTGTGATTGGCATGGATTATAAATGTTTTTTATAATAAATTAGTAGTAGTCTTTATTGTTTTTCCAATGTGTCTAGTCTGTATTGACTGTAGTTTGTTTTTAACGGTTTCTCAAATTTGAGAAATTGTTACATTGTCTAATGCAAAATTTTCAAAACAAGTTTTGTTCTCTGCTGTACTAAGTAATGCAGTAAAAATATGCAAATATGTATAATAACTAACTCATTCATTTTATAAACAGTATGCTTCAGGATTTGCAATTTCCTGATGCCACTTCATTCATTAAGGTGTGTTATTATTCAGATTTAATTCATACCTAAAGGTATATCTAAAAAGGAAAAGGAAACACAAAGAATAAAGGCAAATTACAAGTTAATACTTTTTCAAAAGTATATAAACAATTACCATATGTTGTTTAGAAATGTCTTATTTTAACTTCAAATCCTAATTCTGTGTCCAAAAGTATTGTATTATATGCCAGAAAGACATTTATTTAGTCAGTTTTTAACTAAAGGAAGCTAAATGAATGATTTATAAACAAGAAAAGTAGAATTGTAGAAACCATGAAGATATTTTCCTTTCAGGCACACATAATTTATCTCTAAAACATATTTAGTGGTCAATTTTTTCACTTTCATGAATTAATGGAATGTATTTTTAGTCTTAACTTTGTCATACATATGAAACTGCTTATAATTTAAAAATAGAAATTGTACTAATTTTGAGAAAGACAGTTATTTGAGGCAGTGAACTAGAATAGGGCATTTTCTTTCCCCCATTGACCTAGTCTTGGAAACAGTGATTGGATTCTGGAGTACTACCCTTATTCATTTAGAAATGTGCCAGTCAGACTATGGGATGATTCTGTGACACCCTGAACTCATGTCTGCTCATCATGGTTTGGTCTTTATTACAAGTAACTCACTTCTCTTCCCTGCTCATGCTGTTTTGTAACTCCTGATTTATCCTTGGTAAGAAAATACTCATTTATTGGTGAAACAGAGTCTTTTCCAAAACCAAGCAACCTGAATGACTGGAATTGAAGGATTCCTCCTGTTTTGAATAGTTATAAAATAAGATTCTGAATTTTTTTGAGAAAGAAATCTCAGTACGAGTATACAGAGAAACAAAATGGCAAAGTAGGAAAACAATAGGGGTAGAGTGGCCTCATCTAAAAGTTTAGGTGAATGCAAAAGTCTCCTTCTTTGCCAAATTATGCAATATATTTTGTACTCATATATAGCAAGTGTTCAAGAAGCAGCTATTCTTTAAAAGCTAATTTTACTTTCTATAAAAACATTTTTATGGTTTATATGATGTATAGGCTCAGAGTTTCCTTATTGTTTTGCTTTGACTTACAGGAATGAAATCTCCCCAGTGGGGTTCATTTACTATTTCTGGCTTTTGTGTAGCACACAAGTGCTGCGCTATGCACAGAGAAGCCAGTGCTCAAATTGAAAGGCAACAGTAATGAATGTAACCCCAGGGAGTAAACCTAGATTGAAACAAGAATGTTAAATTTTGAAAAGAAAGAATGGGAGCACCTTTGGCATGCTGTGGAAATGTGTCTTTAGTTTCAGCTATGAGCCAGTCAGCAAACTGAGTGTCTTGGATTCTGCATGGATCATGTTTCAGAAGTGATGACTTTTGAAAAATCTAGCGAATGCAAAGCTTTTCTTAATTGTTTTCAAATATTATATTTATCTCATGTCTTACATGTCACATTGCACAAAAGAATTGATCAGACTGTTTTAACCATTTATTTGTGATTCCAAACACTTAATTTGTCCTGTCATTTTAATATTGAATAGATTTCTATTGTTAAATATATAAAATTTACATGAAATGGATTGTTCGGTAGGTTATAGTATATTTATTTTTAAAATATCTTTATTTTATTTTTTCTTAGCTAATAGCTTTATGGTAGGTGATAGAGAATTACCTGCAGTCCCTTCCTTTAGAAAGCAGGATGAAAAGTAATGGACAGTCTGTTCCCTTTTTGTTCCTGGGATTAATCTGGTCACAGCCCCTTTCAGTGAGAATTGATGATGAAACCATGTTGGAGCCAGTCTATTAAATTTAGTTCCAACACAACAAGTAATTTCTCTGCCAAATCTGATTTAGATGTACTGTATTTCTGTTTCTCAAAATTATAACTAGTAAAACGACATTCATTAGTTCATTCCATACAGCCTATGTGTTTTATCTCTGTTACTCTTATTAAGGTGTTTTGCTACATTTTCAGCCTAAGAAGAGAAATATTAATATCTGGAGAGATTTTTAACTCAAGCTGTAGAATCTGTTTTTAGAATAAGACAAGCTCTTGCTTTTTATGAGCTTATTTGTGAATTCTGGAAATTGTTGTTCTACCCTAATGTTTGCACATTCCTGCTTACTCTTGTTGGTCTTGGCTCCTGCAGTCAGCCAGGGGCTTTGAGAAGCAGAGAAATGGATGACTCAGCCTGAGGGCACTGCGTCCTTATCTCCGTTTTCCTTGCAGCATGGGAATCACCCTTATTTAGGGAAATAGAGTATTGTTGTTATTGTCTGTTTGTTTGTTTGATGTTATTTTTTTGAGACAGAATCTTGCTATGCTGCCCAGACTGCCCTCAAATTTGAGATTCCTTTCCTCAATGTCTTGGGTACCTAGAATTACAAACACTATGTCTGGCTGATAAAGAATTTGCTTTAAAACTATTTTTTTTAATTTGTAAAGGCCCATTATGGTTTTAAGCATCTTAGTTACTTTTCTCATTTGTAATACAAAATTCCCAACACCTGAAATTAAACGGGGAGGAAGTAAAGTAAAGGCCCATTATGGTTTTAAGCATCTTAGTTACTTTTCTCATTTGTAATACAAAATTCCCAACACCTGAAATTAAAGGGGGGAGGGAATTTATTTAGCTTACATTTTGTAGAGATTTCTGTCCGTAATCAAGCAGCCATTTCCAAGGCAGAGTAGCACATGGCATAGGGGCAACAGTTCATGGCAGCAAAAGACAGGAAAAGCAATGAGAAAGGGTGAGATAAGTCTCTTTCTGTCCTTTATATTGTATCCAGTCTATGGGGATTAGGGCAGTGCCAATCCAATCAGTGGAGGAATCCAGCAATCACCCACCCTTCATCCCAGTACCCTTAATCCTAACATTGCTCTTTCAAATCAGTCACACACTCTAGATTCAGCCACCTCCAAAAAAACCCTATGACCACATGAGGTTTTGAGGACATCTAGACACAAACTGTAACATCAGCAAACATAATAATCAATGTCACAATTTAAAGAGAACATTTAATTTAAATAAGGCAAGATCTATAAGTTTCTTGACATTCAAATAAGTATAAATTATAGTAATTTAAACTTTTATCCTTTCTTGATGAACAAGTGAATTAGATTATTTTGCACATAGTCGACTGGGTAATCATTGGAATCTTAAAATCTAGATCATTTTAAACTAAACAAAAATATTTTGAGTTTAGGTAGATCCTAATCATTAAAGAAGTGCTATGTAAATCATTAAGACATTTTCATTAGTAGCAAACTCATCTTGGAATGAAAGAAAGACATTCCAAAACACAATTGAAATATAAGAAATAAAAAGTAGAATAACGTATTGCATGACTCTGTGTGTGTGTATGTGTTCTAACATAGGGAATACTTACGCATCTGATCGAGCAGGATCTGCTTTCAGAGGTAGCCTGTTTGGTTGAGTCTGGAAAGATTAGTAGACATCAGTTAGAGAACAGAGAGTCATGTAAGTTTCTGTAGGCAGAAAACATGGTATGAGCCAAATCTAAAGACACAAGAAAGGAAACCTGCAGGAGATTGTGAGGTAGGTATTCTTCTGGACAGTTAATGTTTTGGATGCTTTGCTAAAGAGTTTCACTTTGTCTAACAGTCAGCAGTGAGCTATTAAATGACTTTATGAAAAATAATAAGTAAATATTTCTATGTTAGGAGAATTATTCCTGCATTAATATAAAAGATGAATGAATGACTGAGAATCAATGAAAAAAAGGAGGGAGGGAGAAAACATTCCTAAAGGAAAATTACAATAGTTTAAATGATAAAAAGATGATATGGGTATAAGTTGAGAGGAAGGATTAATTCAAGAGTTGATGAAAGTATCCACATAGCCTAATGGATAGTTACATCTTTACTTAAGAGTAACATAGATTGACTTCTCGGCACGTCAGTGATTATTTACTGAAGCAGTGTAAGACTAAGCTCCAACAACCCAAGGAAAGAATGAAGAAGAGAACTGAAGATGTATTAGGAAACAAATAGTACTCATCTTTTTCACTTTCACAAGTAACACAGCAGGGAACATTTTCTAGGGTAACACATTTCTGTTGCTGTCTCCATACTGACTTCTATTTTTTGAAGATTTTCTTCAGATTAGCTTTCTCTCTTCAGTGATTATTGGAAAGCATGGCCCAGAGGTGAACAGGCTACACAATTTTGCTTACTTTGCCCTACTACGAAGATCCCCATTCTCTTTGTTTCCAAACTCCAACTCCCAAGTAAGTTTAAGGAATAAACAGTTTTTTTCTGGAAATGTGGCCGGCTACCTCTTAGGCAAAAGACCATCAGAACCAGACTCTAAAGGAGAGATTTGAGTAAGTTTTCCGAGAAGTATTGAGGCAGAAAAGCATACGTTAAAGTCTTTACTATGACAATATATAGGTGTTCAGAGAAAGCTACTTTGGGTGAAAAGAATCACTTAAACCTTAGATGTGTGTCTACGATAGGAGAACACAATGGTAAGGTTGTCAGGAAGCATATGGAGATACAAGTTGAGCTCAGGGGAGTGTCAGATATAGAATCAATTTGAAAATCATTTATTTCAAGAAGATCATTTAAACTATAGGATTTGTTAAGCAGCCAGCTTACTGAGGAGATTTCAAAGACAGAGCAAAACAAAAGCTGTGATCTGTAACCCTTGATACGTTCTGGAAATTTCCATTGTTGAAATGATCTAACCTTGCAGATGTTAGGTTGCTATATGAACTCAGTGATCTAAATGCAGACTTGGGAAGAGTTGTGTGCAGATTGTTTCAGCTAGCCAACAGGAGGTCCCAGCCACAACTGGTTAAGATTTGAAAAATGTTTCATTGCTATTCAGTCAACAGCTTTGACCAATGTATTCCCTGCCCAATACTCTCAAGGAATATTGGCAATGGTAGTGAATGTGTGGCTGGGGGTATGGTCAGAGGGTCAATATTTTTTTCCAGATGGAATCTTTGATTTAATATTAAAAACAAGTGCTTTACACATCATTAAGTCATATTAGCCCTGCACAGTAAGACATTTAAATACTGCATGTTCTCTCTTATAGGTAGAAGCTAGATAAATTGATGTCATAGGAAAAAAGAACAGAATACTAATCACTAGAAGAAGGAAGGATAGGAGGGGAAGGGTCATCAGGAAGTCTCAGTAATTGGGAAAATAGTTCCCAGAGTGCCTGGAAAACTTTGACGCTGGAAGATATTTTTGTAAGTTAAAAAGTGTTTCAAGGCAGTAGAGATATAAAGAAGAGAGAAGAGATGTAAGAAAGCTAGATAACAGGAATGAAAATACAGTC
Source organism: Dolichotis patagonum (assembly GCA_004027295.1). Taxonomy (NCBI): domain Eukaryota; kingdom Metazoa; phylum Chordata; class Mammalia; order Rodentia; family Caviidae; genus Dolichotis; species Dolichotis patagonum. The sequence continues at coordinate 25,818 of PVJX010004252.1, forward strand.
AACTTGGAAGAATAAGTCCTAATAGTCTACAGCATAGGAGTGTTACTATACATAACAATTTGTTATATATTTTATAACAATCTAGAAAAAAGTAATTGGAAAACTCTCAGCACAATGAACTGATGAATGTTTAAGGACATGATAATGTTAACTGCCCTGATTTGATTATTACATATTGTCTACATGTGCTAAATTATTTTGTAGTAATCCATAAATATGTACAATTATTATTTCACTCATTAAATATAAGATAAACAATAAAATGTTACTTTAAAATATGGATTATATTTAGTAGGCTGTTAGCAGGTATAATACAAAATGAAAAGCACCTGTAATTCTTTATTGACATGTTTCTTATGATATGATATATTCTCTTATGGTTCATATATACTATATATATAGTTTTGTACCACGGATCAAACTCACAACCTTGTGGTTGCCAAATAGGCACTTATGCCACTAAGTTAAAACCTCAGCCCATATATTTTATATTTGCTCTATATTGAAAAATACAAAAAACTTCTAGAGTATACAAATGAAAGCTTCATCAGTGAAAAATATTAATTCATATATTACATAAGAGAATTTAAAATAATAATTTTTATTAATGTAGATGCAATTTTTCAGGTATTACAAGAAAATGTCTTCACATAAATTGTCTTGAGTCAACAATCTTTAAGATTTTTAAATTGAATTACTTGGTGAATCATTGTTAAGGAGAACTGACATCAGTTGTTTAGTATTTTTAGCTATTTTGCAAGAATAAAATGAAGAAGAAATGTTTGTTTAAGTACTGAGTCCAATTAATTCTAGGTAGAAAACTCTAAATACTGTTATTATGTGATCAAAATAAAAGAAAACTTTAAAAAGATTGCAAGTAGAAACATGCCTCTTCAAAGCACACAAGCAGGTAAAAGCAATTTTTGCTTTCCCAGATCATGTTCATAAAGTTTAGTTTTTACTATACATATTATTTATTCATCCATACAAATTGAGTTTAAATATACTGCTCACCGTGGTATTCTCCACAGTGTTCCATAAGGGTTCTTATTGCTCCAAAGCTCACAAAAATAATAGATACATTTGGAATGATTATATGTAAGATAATGTTTTTCTTCTTAACTAGAATTCCAGAAAAAAATATAGTAAACTAAAAGAAATACAGACATGATTAATATTTATCAAAATAAAATTCCAGCTTGTATTCTGTAGTCTGTAAGATGGGGGCGCTGTTGCATTGCAGAAACTACTGCCCAGTTCAGTTTCTCTAAACACAGTCCTTTGATTAAACCATTGGAGGAGAAAACGATGTCCCAAGCCTTTGAAAATGACTTCGTAACTAGGCCTATACTCTAACGAAATTGTGTCTTAAAAATGCTTCAATTACTACCAGTGTAAGGCTCAGTTTACCAGTGAGATATTTAAAATCGCTGCCACTTAATTCTATAGCACCAAAACATATTGATCAGTATTTTATTTTTTGAACTAAACAATATTATGCATTACACAAGAGAGTTTGTGTATCTGAACAGCACGAAAATATGTTTATTTAAAATAAACACTGTGATTTTGATTAGCTATGCTTCCACTGGAAACCTTAATAGTCCTGACAAATCTCTTAATCTTTTTTAAGGTAAGTGCAAAGAATGCATTCCAAATTTAACCTTGAATAAATCCAAGGGAGATAAACAAAGTAAAATGCCTTAAAATTTTAACCCAACAATATAAATGTTGTGGAGAGAAAGAAAATTATTAATGCTGCACAAATTTTTACATAATATCATCCTAAATGAGGCTAAAACCTAGTTCTGAGCAGCCCATAATATGTTACGCTGATACGATGGAAGTCTTAGCTGTTGTTTGAGAAAGGACTTTCACAATTGCCTCATTTTTTATATACAAGAAAACAGATGGAGAAGAAAGGCTCTTTGCAGTTCACAATTTATTTTCTCCTGTCTTATATTTTTATTAATGGAAATCTCTAGAAATACAAAAAGTCATTGTTAATGTGCATAAACTATAACTTAAGAAACTAGTATTCATTTTCTTCATGTTATTACTAATTATGAACAATCACAAAGCTTTATGAGCATTGAATTTTTGTCTGCATTCAAAAAGTCTGGAAAAGTTAACATCTACATATTCAAGATTCTTGAAAACCATGTGTGCTAAATAACATATAGTAATACAATGCAATGGAAATCTAGCACTTGGTCTCTTAGTCACAAAAAGTGTTTGATCATAATGTCTATTGGTTTGTGTAATATTTAATTTTTTTTCTTTTTTGGTACCAGGGATTGAACTCATGACCTCATGCTTGCCAGGCTGGTGCTTATGCTGCAGAGCTAAATCCCCAACTCTATAATTTTTAAATGTTACAAATTAAGCTCTGGATAGACAGGAACAGTATCATCTGATGGCAGGGGCTTTCACTGAAGCCTTAGTGTTTCTCTTTAATCTGTTTGAAATGTCTACTGAGTCTACCAGGAATATCTACAAATATCTAATTTGGAAAAGTGCACTTAATGAAAAAAATATATATGCATTTTATAGCCAGACATAGCAAAGTTTCACATACATGAGAACGTATGCATTCCCTCCCTCATGATTTTTTGAAATAAAGTTAATATGTTTAAATGTTTCTACTTTAAAAATGTACTTTACAAAGTGTTTCTTAAAGAGATAATTTGACACATGTATAGTGAAATGATTACCACAGTCTTGTTAATTAATAATCCATCCTCCAGAGTTATTTAAGGTTAAATGTATTCAATTCTATTTGAAAAGGAAGCCAGGTGTGGTGACACACACCTGCAATCCCAGCACTCAGCAGGCTGAGGCAGGTGGATTGCCACAGGTTCAAAAGCACTGTGAGGCTCCATAGTGAATTCAAGGTCAGCCTGAACTATGGAAGGAGGCCCTGTCTCAGAAAAAAAAGAAAAAAGTTAAAAAGAAACGAAAAGGAGCAAATGCTTTTCTATTATTTATTATGACATTATTCTTCTTTATAGATTCATGCAAAGAAAAACACTAAATTAATTATATATTCCGACTTTAGCAGTATATGTAAAGAGATAATTACTGTGGGATCATCACCTGCAAATGTATTTTGAGACAATACATCAAAATAATTTTTCCATCGACAACACATTAAATTAAACTTGTAATAATTTCTCAAGTGAATTGGTCTACTAAAAAGTTGTATGTACTTAGAGACTTGGCTGCATGTATTCTTTTTTACTAACACATACTCCTTATGATACTATTTGATACTTCATGTGAAGAGTGCAAAATACTAAAGGAAATAGTGTCCTGATGATATTTCAGATTGAGATTATACCAACTTCTCTGCAGCTACCCTTGGGGAGTTAAGAGGTCCTATATCTCTAAGCTCTAGTTTTCTCACCATTAACATGACTCATAGATAATATGTAAAATCTTAGCCAACCCAAAAATTGATCTCTACCTTAAAAGGTCTGGAATAAAAATCATCACTAGACAATATTCACATTATTGTATTATACCTTGTTTTTATGCTCAAAAAGGTTAAAAGTACTTATGATTAATATTTCTTTAACATATTATTTTCACACATTTCAGGCTGGTCTATAAGACATATATCTATTATGTGTTCAATGCACAATCTCAAAACTTTAGAAGCATATCAGAGTGTGCAGGTTTTGCAAGTTAAAAAGGTCCAAGTGACAGTGATGGAAATCTTATTCTCTTGTCAATTGTTAGAGTCATTAAGAACAAATCAGTGACAGGGAGCTGGTGACACTTTCCGAAGTTACACGCAAAGCATGGTGGTTCCAATCACAGGCAGGGGAACCAGATCTAAAGTTTTGTTTCCTTTGCTCTCGCTCAGCAATATGACTTCAGAGAAACAGTTTTACTTCTCTGAGTTTCTCTGTGTGTAGTATGTGCAGGTGACAACACCCACTTTACATTTAAAGAGCAATTAAGTCATATTTTAGAACAAATAAATTACCTGACATAAAATAAGTGTGTATTGTGAATGTACATTTGAAAAATTGTAATATTAAGAAAGGCTCAGCGGGATATAGCTCAGTAGCACAATGCCTATCTGGCAAGGATGAGGACCTCAATTCTATTTCCCGTACCAAAAAAACCCAAAAAAACAAAAAAAGACACTCTCACTATCTAAGATTTTGATTAATTATCATATTCATTCAAATGGCCTCTATGCCCATAAATTATTCTATACTTATAAATTATTGTTTTAATCAAAAACATTTCTGACATAGCACAAGTATTGATTTACTATATATTCAAATAACCCCATACTTCCTTTTTTGGTAGGGCTTATAGCTAGATGTACCCCCAGAGCCTCATGCCCTTGTAGGTGGGGTTTTGGAGAGGTAACTGTGTCATGAGGGTGTGATACTGGATTAGTCTGCCAATGGGTTTATACTTTGGCCTGATGTTGGGAGGCGAAACCTGTTGGGAAGAGGTGGGACACTGGGTGTGGCCTGGAGGGTATATATATTCCTCATAGTCCCTTAATGGTCCCCTGCTTCCTGTTCACCATGCCACGAATTGTTTCTCCTGTCCCAGGTCCAGCTGCCATGATGTTCTGCCTTGGAATCAGGCCACAATGGGCTGAAACTTCCACAAGCTGCGGGCCTTGGGCCTTTTGTCCCAGCAATAAGAAAGTAAGACAATTTGTTTTCACAGAAATGTAAAAAACACTAATGCTTTCTTCTGGCTTTCAAAGCATGAATTTTGTGTGTGTAAGATTAGATCTTTTTGGATTTTGTTGAATCATAAAGAAAATGCTTTTAACAAAATTAGATCTCTAGTGCCCATTTTCTGGTAAACTATTATCAAGAACATGTTTGACAAAGTTTACTTCCAAATTTCATCCAAGCTTTTTATTTTATGGTGAACAGATTTAGTTATTCATATACTCATTACATTTAATAATTTTAAGTATATTTGTACTGGTATTTGCAACACACATATGTGTTTGTCTTTTATATACTAGGCAAAAGGTTAGCTCTCTTTCATCCTAAATGAAATTATTTCATCCATAAACTTTTTCACGTTGACAATATCATAGAAGTTAAAATGGGAGACCTTGACATCAAGTTTCCTTAGTCCAAATCCTGGTGCAACTTAGTACAGCCCCCTCTACATCAAATCCTTTGCTTTAAAATACAGTAATAAAATATGTGTATTATGTTGTTATGCAGATTAAAAGAATTGACACCTTCACAAGATTTTGTGTATAAAGAATCCTTTAAACTATGTTGAAATTAAAATAAAGAAAAACTCACTCATAGAGAACAACCTAGGGTAGTGCTTGATATATATTGTGTTTTGTTAACAAGAGCTATTATTCTTCCTTAAGAAAATAACACATTAACAAATCATTTGGACAGCAGTATTTCAAGAACAAGTAGTTAAGTTAGAAATTACTGAGCCTATGAGTATATTGTACTTTCAAATCATTAAAATTAATTAATTACATAAGTTGCTTGATTTGTCTCTTCAAGTGTTTTCCTTTAAAAAGAAATGTTCTCCCTCTCTATTCCATTCCATAGGTAATGCAATTGATAGTTAACGACTGAGTTTATAGTATGGCTTCCTGGAGATAGTACGGTGTTTCTCAGAGGCAGAATTACAATTAGGATATATCATTTCTGGGATCAGATCATTAGACTCGACCTCTTTAAAGTTGAAAAGATAAGAAAAAAATTCATCACATGCCATAATAATTTCTCCACATGAAAAGACTAAAATGAGACTTCAGAGAATAAGATAATATAAAGAAGAAAATGTCTTTCAAAAGGAAAAAGTAAATTGAAGTTTTCCCCCCAAACCATTAAATCTACCTTGAAAAAAGCATAAAGGAAGGAGAAAATGCTCACGAAGAATTGAGAGGAAGCCAATTAGCCGAGAGGCACAAGAAATAAAGCACTTTTTGTTTGTTTTCAACACAATCAAATGAGATTATGAAAAGGTTTTCCATTTTCTCCTTCTTAGAGAAAACAAACCACACAGATCTCAAGTGGAGGAAATGCTGAGAGCATAACTTCCCATGTTCACTTGCAGGTACCCACAAAACAAAAGCATTAAATGCTACACTGAAATTTTATCAACTTTGCTGATTAATACACTTCAGAAGACTTTGTGGTTAAAGAATTTTAAAGCCTTACTCATATTAATAAAATTAATAGAGAAAGTATAAGCACCGTCATGTACGGTATAGTTAGTTCTGTAAGTCACATGAATATGCAAATAATTATAGGTAGATATAACTTTAATTTTCATTGTTTATGAAATCACAAGTAAATATTTTAAAATATTTTGTAAATTTAACATATAATAGCACATATCATGAATATGCACATTTAATTTATGCAATATTAAATGCCAATTTATGTATATAAAGAGTAGATTTCACATTTTATAGACATCTTAAAATTTTACACCTCGTACTTCAAGTTTGAGATAAAAAGGGTTTGAAATTTCATGTTAAATACAATGAATATTCATACAAATACATGTGAGCATTTAAAATGATTAGAAAGTTCAATATGAACATAATAAAGTGATTATTTCAAAATGATATTATGCTCAATGTTTTAACCAGTTATCACTGATCTAATTGTCACAGTTTTGCTTTACCTTTTAATGTTCTTTTTTTTTTTTGACCATATGATTTTGAGCTACTTTTCTTAGTGGTTACTCAAGTCACTACATCTTACAAGAAAACAGTCCAGATCAGATTAATACTCAATTAATATTGATGATATATAAAAATGTACCCAATATAATTTCATCCTTTTTCCTTTTTTGTATGATTATTTCCCTACAGATTACACCTTCATATGTTGTACTGGTCAGTTTTCCCATTAGTTGGACACAGTAGGTGACATTTCCAATTTAAAGGAGGAAACTTTATTTTGGCTTACAATTTTATACGTTTCAGTTCATGGTTGGCTGGCTCCAAAGTAGAAGCATCATGGCAGAAGAGCTTGGTGAAATATCATGCACTGGTCAGGTCCACAGTCTCCTAAATGAGTGTACAGTGAATGACTTAAATAAAAGAGACTAGTGATATGATTTTTGGGGGTTCCATGAAAGTCAAAACTCTCTTAGGGAGTAGAGACCCTCAGGAAGTTGAGACAAAGAACATCTTGGAACAGTCTGTATTTATTCCATAAGTTTGTGGGGTACAGAAAGAAGTGGGTACAAAAGCCCAAAGAATTCAGTCGGACCAAAGCAGTAAATTTTTCCAATGAAGAGAACTGTTGGATCTCTAAGGTTGGCAGCTTTAGTGCTCCGGAACAGGAAGTGTTAGCGACCCACGTGCTGAGCTGCCCCAGCTGTGGCATCCTCTTGACTTCAGAGCTCTATGCATAAGCCCTTTCCTAACACAGCCAGAGGTCTCTGTGTTCAGGAAGTTAACCCTGCGCAGCCCGGTCTCCAAATGTAAAGCAGAGACACTCCAACTAGTGGCAGCAGGGAACCAGAGAGAGCTGAAAAGAGCACAGAGGGATCAGATATCGATGAATCAATTCTTTATCTTTTCATTTTTTTTAGTTGTTCTAAATAATTTCAAGATAATGACCCCAAAACTTGCTTCCTCCATTTAGGTCACACCTCCCAGCCGTCCTCTTCAGCTATGAACTTATTCAATTATACCAATGAAGAGGATAATACTCTTACAATACAATCACTTCTTCAACAATCTCTTAACAGAGTCAGATTGACAATCAGAATTAACTGGCACATACAATACATGTCCGTTATTGAAGTTTTAAAATATTACTTAATGCAACTTTGTTTTAGATAGGAAAGTAAAAGAGCTAAAAACGAAAATAAAATCAATACTAGCTCCTTTATTTTTAGTTCTGGCTATTGAACCCAGGGTCTTGGCACTGAGAATTCATCTCTAGACATTTTTTTCTATTTTGAGACTATGTCTTACTAAGGACAATGATGGAGAACCTTTTAGAGCTGTCAGTGGTACAAAGGACTCACTTCAGTACAGGTTTGCTACCCCTGGCCTGAGCTATTGTGGACCTGCAATCCTCCTATCTCAGCTTCCTAGAGTGCTGAGATTGCAAACGTATTTACCTGTACGTTGTATGTGTTACTGCGTCTTGTTTGTGCATAGTTTCTGAATTTGAGTTACTGTTGGATTGTCCTTCATTAAAACCTGAAGGGCTCCCTCTGGAAACTGTCAGGCAAGTGACAAATTATCATCTTTTAAAAAAAAAATTGGAATGTTATAATTTCTGTTTACATTTTAAGGAATAGTTTTGTAGAATATAGGATTTTTGTACTGATAATTTCTTTTCTTCCATCACTTGGATAAATAAAATGTCATCCTATTGTATTTTTTTCTAAGCTCACTGTTATTGAAGATCTCTTGTATGTGATGAGTCTCTTTGTTCTTTGCTGTCAAGATTCTGTCTTTGTAAATGCTGTTCAGACCTTTATGATATATTTACATGTGGATATTTTCAAATTTAACTGAATTGATGTTTATTAATTTTCTGTGAGATTAATGATTTTCATTAAATTTGGGAAGCCATTATGTATTAAATTATTCCCTTTCTCTTTCCTCTCCCTCAGGGTCTATCAGTGTTTATGTTGATATGCCTGATAGTATCTCTTGGGTCAATAACTCTCAATATTTATTGATTCATTATCTTTTTTTAGTTCTTGGAAATAACCTCAACTTGTTTTCAAAATTACTCATTATTTCATCTGTGACTCGAATACGTCGCTGATATTTCTAATGAATCATTTACTCCTGTTATTTGTATCTCTAACTCCAGAATTTCTCTTGTTACTTATTACAAAATTTCTATCTCTTTTCTGGCATCCTCTATTTTGTGGAATATATATTCTTGGTCTCCTATGCTCCTGAAGTCCTTGCTTACTTCGGCTGGTGGTCAGATAGTGGCTTCTTGTAATGCCTTTAACCAGTGTCTCTCCTGGAGAGTGCAAGGGGTGCTGTGTGTGTGCACGGGCGCGTAACCTCAGTGCTCTGGCAGACCGCCTACAACACTGCCTTTAAGAGTCTGCACGGCCTGCGCGTTAGACGTGGAAGTTAGCACTTCCTCACGTCTCTTCTTGGCCTTGCGCGTCAGCAAGGCAGACGTATTCACCTGTAAAAATTTAAAGGCAAGTTGAACACTGCCAATGGGGTGAACATTTCCACTCTCAATTGGAAAAGTGAGAGAGAAAAGAATGAGATCAGTGTAAGACCAAAGTCCACGTCCTTTTCTAGCTTCCCAGATACATGTTGAAGTTTTTGAAGTCTCTGTGAATGCTCAGTTTCTCAGTTCATTCTTTTACATTTTTGATCAGTTTCTGTTTGTTGCTGATTTTAAAGAGGGTCTTATTATGTAGTTCAGTATGTGGCTCAGGCTGGCCTTGAACTCACGGAAAACTTCCTTGCTTGGTCTCCCACGTGCTGAAATTACAGGAATGAACTGATATGCCAAGCTGACTGATGAACCACTTAGGATGCTTAACTGGTAACCACAGTTAGGCAGAGAAATGACAAACAACTGATTTATTTGGCAAATAGGCTTAGAATAGGGATGTCTTCATGTGAAAACCCTGAGTTAGCTCCAATAATTCCAAGTTCTGAAAATGGAGTTTTAAATGAGTTGACACTCAGTTAAAATCTTAAGGAAGGTCTAAAATTTTGGATCTCTGAATCTTACTGCCCCTCCCCCAACAACTTAAATGTGGTGACAAAACATATTTGGGCTTTATAATATTCAGGCCGTTGATTTTCAAGGCTATATATTGAAGGGTAAGGAATGGGAATGAGGCATAAAGCATTTAACTTATTAGTCTTTTTGCAATTCAGGTATTTTTCTTCAGATTGTTGACAATTTCCAACAATTGATTTTTTTAGTCAATTTCCAAAATTCAAAAAATCGATTCTAGAATTTGTTGATTTTAGCTGATTTTTGGAGGTTATTCTGCTTTCCAGTTATGGCCCCTTAATTGGAATTATGCTCAATGCAACTCTCCTCCACTAAGTGGCATTTATTTGTGTAATTTGATGTGATAAATCCAAGTATCTTAGTCATTTTCCTCATCGCTGGACCACAATATCTGATATGAACAACTAAGGCCAGGAGAGCTTTATTTGGGTCATTTTTTAGAAGTTTCACTCCATAGTTGGTTGGTTCCAAGGCAAACACAGTGTGGCAAAACCCTAGTGACAGAAAGCTGCTCATATCTAGGGGATCAGGGTATAGAGAGTTAAAAAAAGATGCAGAGATAGTTATACTCCCTGTAACCTATCTTGCCACCTAGAATCATCCCCTAGTAGCATTCAGATTCATCACATTGAGAGTTTTGGAGGTTGTTCTTTATCTAAAACCTGCTTTTTCCTGGGTTCCACACTGACTAGACCAACTCTACAACTCTACAAGTTGTCTACAAGACAACTCTACAACTCTACATACATAGTATGAGTAAATTCATACTATTAGCAGCATTGCTCTTTTTGTTATTGTTTTAAAATGGTATTCCAAAGATGTGTAATTTTGCTTTCTTAATTGTCTCCCGTATTTTGAAACTGTGGTCTTATACAGAGTATGTTGATGAAAAAGTAAAATATTAGAGACTGTCTCCGGAGACACTAAACATGACACACTGACACCGGTCTGAAGGGCAGTGCTGAGTCTCGCTATGCTGAAGCAGCACTCATGGGTAAGTCCAGCAGACAAGCGTCAAGTGGCACATTTTACTGTGTCCATTAATTTATGAGAAACCCCTAATTGTTAAACAGGGTAGGACTTGGGACAAAATAGGCAAATAAATGAAAAAGATATTTGTGGAAGAGATATGAAATTGGATCACTCAACATGAGCTGAATACTGGAATTTGTTCATCTTTGTATATTGTGTATCTATTAACAATCAAAATGTCCCCCAAATAAACAAATCAAATTGCCTGCTTGGTATGTTTTCGTAGGGCTGTAGCTATCACCACGGTGAAGGTGGAAGTGGTTTGTAGACTCAGGGCCAAGACTCTCTCCTCCCTAAAGCGATGTGGCTACTGCTGCAGCAAAATGCCTGCTTCTTGGTAAAAGTGCCACTGTTGTGCTTAAGATAAAGAAAGAAAATGTTGAAGTGCTGCATCTATTTCTAGTTGGGGGTCAAATAGCTTAGAAATTTTAGCATCCAAGAAAATTCTACAGTCAGGCTCTGTATATGCTTAAGGTGACAGCAGATTTAAGTTCTCTACTGGGGTTTTGATCTCTACTATCAGAAGAAACAACGTGATACTAGGCCATCAAAACAGGGAAGAGTAGGAACAGAGTGTAGGGCATCCCACAAGTTTCTTGTTTATAGCATTATCAGTCACAAATGTTAGAGAAAAACATAGGATAACTATAAGGGATTCAATTCAGTAGGAAAAAAGATTATTATTATTATTTGGAACTGGAATCAAACTCAGGACCTTATGCTTGCTGGACGGGCAATGTGCCACTGATATATATCCCTGGCCAGGAAGGAAGTTTTAAATCAACTAATTTTTAATTCTAACAAAAATGCCCACAAAACCAAAGCATTCATTCAGGTTACAAAGGAATACATTGATATGACTCAAAACATGATTTAAATATAGGCATATAAAAGTGTTTTACATAAATATGTATCATAAGAGATGCAAACAGAAGGTCAGTATACGTGATAGTTTATCAGGGGCAATAGTCTTTGGCTTTTATGGAAAACACAGTTTCATATCAGTTACAGTTGGAGATATCTTGGAAAATATTTCTGTTCTACGGCCTAACTCTTTTCCAATGCTCATTTCCTTAGTCTCAACTGGGAAGAGAATGATTTAAAATTTGAAAAAATTTGAGCTCCCTGTTTTTAAAGATAATACAGTTTTGCAGTTGGAATGAATCCATGTTAAATTTTAAAAAAAGGACAGGAATAAAAACCAGAAGAGATACATTGTGTCAAAGGGGAATTTGTGGTAAGACATTGCCTCAGGAGACTCTGCTATGAAAGACAACAGTGACTTCCTAGATGTGGGAGATAAACTAGTAATTTAGGGGCTGTTACCATGCACTAGGTGTTAAGCATAAAGGGTTTATTCTCAGATTGAAATGGGCAAGCTGCTATAATGACTGGCATTCTAGAGAGATTTAACAGTAATTGAATTGAACAAGCCATGTGTTTGCATTCACTTGTTATGCACACACATTCAAATGAGGCATAAGAATTTATCCTTTGGCACCTGTAAGGGGAGGTGACAATCTCATGCATGATGAGAGGCACCTTCTACACCTTTTTGGCAGCTTCAGCATTTTAAGTTGTGCTGGGAAAATTATTCCTCCCTTAGTACTTACGTTACCTTGAGAGATTTATGATGGCTACCAGTGCATACCTGCATTTCAAAGCATGTAAAGGCGCGCGAATGGTCTGAAGAACTAATGCTTTTAAGTTATACCAGTTTGGGATAGTTTGAGAGGTTTCACAACAACAACAACAACAACAACATACTTCTTCTCTCTTCCTTGGATTTTTCCTTTGATGGATTTTTGTGGGTTGCTTCAAAGCACAACTTTGCACATTAATGACTAAAGAAGGAAACCATTTATTATTTGTTATGCTTACTTCAAATGATACTGACGGTGGGGGATGTAGCTCAGCAGCATAGCGCCCGCCTGACCAGTGCAAGGTCAAGAGTTGGATTCCTGATACCAAAAAAAATCAGAACAACAACAACAAAAAATCAAATACTACTACTACCAGTGTATAAACTACTAATGATCTGAAATTTCTGCTATTACTGCAAAGTCTTTCAAACGTTCAGGTTTTCTGCAATCAAGAATATAGCCTGAGAAAGATCAGAAGTCACATTCCTCTCAGGAATGAAAAAGAAACTAGGAAGATTCACTGAGGAAGATACTAAGCACACAGTACATGACAAAGTGGCTGTGGGCTGGCAATTTAGCTCAGTGGCATAAGTACCTGACTGGCAAGCATGAGGTCATGAGTTTGATTCCCAGAACAACAACAATAAATAGCTGAATTTTAGCTGCTATTAGGCAGTACTGAAGACCTAGAAAGATGATCTGATAAGCTAGGAAAATATTTGGAAGCAAGATGACACAAAACATATGTGAACTGAGATATTTCCTCATTATTCCTTAAATGTATTGTAACACTTTAAAAATTAAATATGGCAAACACATGATCAAAAACTAAATATATTTGTTAGGATAAAATAAAGGATAATTTTTTAGCCTGAGGTCAAGTGCCAGTATTGTTGTAGATAGTTAAATGATTCCTCTTCACTTTATATCCCTTGGAAAATGATACTGATTTCCTTTATGTGAACAGCGCAGTTGTTAAGCACCGAGTTTATTTTAATAAAGATTTACATTCTTTTATTGAGATCATTTTATAATTTGTCATTAAAAAGCTATAGACTAGCATAACCTATTCATTATTTTTTGAAAATCTTTTACATTTTTATTTATTTATTTTGAAGATAAAGAATAAAATTACAAAGCAAGATAATACGAGGGTAACAGTGGTTAATACACTGAGCACTGTTATCTTTAAACAAGGTACAAGATATAGAAGTTTAATTGTCTAAATATTAGCAGAGAACTTTCTTTCCAATGAACTAAGAGAAATTAGTAGCACAATGATCCTTTCTTGTGTGTGTGTACATAAGAGCATATACTTTTTCCTTTTTCCTTTTCTTGTTTTCTCCTTTACTCCATCCTATTTTTTCTTTCCTTTTGAACAGTGTCTTCCCATTTACAATATCTATTGCTCATTTTGGATCTTATTTATGCTTTTAGCTTCTCACACTAGGGAGACAATACAATGTCTACACATGCCAGTCTAATTTATTTCACTTATGAGTGTGGTCTCAAGTTGTATCCATTTACCAATAAAAGTCTCCAGTTTATCCTTCTTCGTTTTTGAGTAGCACCACTGTATAAAAAAATCACATCTTTTTTAGCCATTCCTTGGCTGATGTGTATTTGGGTTGTTTCCAAGATTTAGCCATTATAAATTGTGCTGCTATAAACATGGATGCACATATATCACTGTAGTATGATGTTTTTAATTCTTCTGGGAAGATACCCATAAGGGGAATAACTGAGCTAAAGGGATTTTTAATCATAGTTTTTTGGGAATCTCCACACTGATTTCCACAGTGGTTGTACCTGTCTTCACTCTCAGTAACAGATGAAAAGGGTTCCTTTTTCCCCACAGCCCCTCCAGCATTTGTTATTGGTTGACTTGTTGATGATAACCATTCTTTCCGGGGTAAGATGAACTCTCAATGTTGTTTTAATTTGCATATCTCCAATGACCAGTGATATTGAACATTCTTTTGTATATTTATGTATTGTTTGTATTTTGTCATAGGAGAAGTGTGTAATTATCTCAGATGTCCATTTTTTTGGATGGAGTTTTTAAATTTGGGAGGTCTGATTTTTTTTTTTAGGTCTTTCTATGTTTTTGATAGTGATCCTTTGTCTAGAAAACATTTTCCCCACATTTTGTGCTGTGTCTTTATTCTGCTGGTAGTTTCTCTTGCTTTGCAAAAGCTTTTAGTAAAGTGAGATCCCAGTTGTTAATTCTTTATGGCAGTTCCTGTGATGAGGATTTTATGCATAAAGTTTTGCCTATGACAATGCCTTCAAGAGTTTTACCTATTCTATCTTCCAGCAGATTTAATGTCTCTGTTTTAATATTTAGACCTTCGATCCATTCTGAATTTAGTTTGATGCATGATGAAAGATATAGGTTCAATTTTAATCTTCATCATATTTTAATTTGCAGCCAGTATTTCCAGCACCATTTATTAAAAAGGCTGTTTTTCTTCCAGTTACTGTGTTTGGTACCTTTGTGAAAGATAAGGTTGGCCTTCCTAGTTAAACTTGGAACAGCTCAGAAATTTTCTTTGATCAGCTAGAAAGTTGGGGGCTGATGGGAAACTGACCTGTGCAGTCTTCCAGGACCTGCACTCACTAGGACCCCACTTTTCGCTTACTGCTCTGCTGTCACCATCTCAGAATGCCCAATGACTGTCAAGCCAAGGAGTCACGTTTGCCCAGGGCCCAGGGCACTGTTCACTTATGTCACCAGTCATGACTCATGTGTAGGGGATATGCATGTATGTTGCTGGGGAGCCAGGGCACTGTGAGGTGTGGGGTGTGTGTGTGTGTGTCTGTCTGTCTGTGTGAATGTCTTTTCTTCTGCACTTCGGGACTGGAAAATGCCACTCTCTGATGGGATTTGTAGAACTGTGAGGCAAACCTGCCTTCTCCCACCCCAGACATGACAGCATGTCCCTGTCCTCAGTCCTCCCTGCACCTTCTAGCCAACTTCTAGTCCAGGGAATCTGGATAACTGGTTTCTCCCCTGAGCCTCAGTTTCCCCACTCCTTGGGTTTCTTCTCATTGCTTCTTATTCTTCTTCGCTGCCTTGTTGTCTTTTGTTGTGTGCCTTGCCCTTTTGCTGTATCACTCTCAGTATCTGAGCTGTCAGAATCAGCCAATTTCCTGCTTTTATTTTTTTTTCTTCTTTTCTTTTTTTCTGGATGGATTCTTCATGGCGCCAGGCTTCTCAGATTCTGCTGACTTTGCTTCTTCTTTCTCCTTTTCCTCATCAGGTATGAGAGAATATTTGGTCTCCCTGGGTTACATGAAACAGTCTCTTCCCAGAGTGGCCTTTCCAGCCACACTTCCTAAAGTTAGTGTTCAGGACAGCCTCGAGAGTTATAAAGACACCTCCCCCTCTCTTCTTGCTCAATAATAGCATTGCTGGGATCAAGGTCTTTCCCAGTCTCCTTGCTTGACAACTTCCATGGAAAGGGATACTTTCATCCTATCATTTTTTGTCTCTCAGCCAATAAACTTCACCCACACTTTGTCTCCATCTCCTGTCTTAGAGGCCTGATCCACCTGATAGGATGAAATGTGAATTTGATGGACCAGATCTTGCTTCCGACAGCTTGGGATTTTGATAAAGCCTCCAGAGTCCGTCACCATAGCAACCTCTCCTTGGAAAACAGTGTAGGGAACAGGCAAGTCTTCCATGGTCTCAGGAATCCATCCTTATGTTCTATGACTCCTCAATTTCTTTTATGATAAAGCTAATTAAGGTGTCTAAGCATCAGCTCTGAGTCCACTTACACATTATCATAATGTTTATGGGAATTCTGAGTGATGCCTGTTACCTTTTTTGAATTATTTTTCCTAAATGTCTGCTATCTAACTATAAAGAATTATATAAATACAACTACCTTTAACAATAAGGCTAAAAGTATTACATGTATAATGCTAACTCAAGACAAGAATTTTTCTTTCTTTCTTTCTTTCTTTCTTTCTTTCTTTGGTACTGGGGATCGAACTCACAATCTTGCACTTGCCAGGCAGGCTCTTAGGCCACTAGCTAAATCCCCAGCCCCAAGACTTTTTCTTTAAATGAACCAATATTTTTAAGTTACCAATATCTTTGCATTTAATCCATCATAATAAAAATAATATAATAATGGTTATGACAGAGAAAGGAAGAAAAAAGTTACCCACAATTTTACCTCTTCAGCAAAATTCATATCTTCTATTAGCTTTTGTCTATCGATGTAATTAATTATAAATAGTAAACACATCCATAATTTTATATAAAATTGAGTATGTATATTAGAGCTATTAGTTGGAAAGGAATATGGAAATGTTCACATTTAATTTCTCATAGGATGAATGTCATGTCAAGAGAGGCTTAAAGATTTTATTTCTATTGATGGTGAAGAAGCCACCTTGAGAAAAGTTTGAATACTGTGTCTAAGTGCCTTGAAAGTGTCACATTTGGTTTCTAAAATCCAGTCTGGATTTTGCACTGCTGCTGGCAGGCAGCTTTAATGAAAATCATCTCCCAGCCAGCTGCAACCTCCACTTCAGATGTTGTCACAGTGGCTCCCAATTAGCCCCCGCAGGAGCTGCCACAGGCCTGAACCTAAATCTTCTCTCTAGAGTCACACACATGCGTAACACTAGGCCACTAGTTCTCAAAATTCATAAATGTAAAGTGATAACCTTTCTCTTTGACTTAACCATTCAGCAGGCTCAGAATATCCATATATGTTCAAGAAATGTGCATTGTCTAAGTACTGGAAGAGTAAGGAAAGTAATTTGTTACTAGGCAATTTTTGTCCACTAATGATATATGATGAACAAGAGCATGGAGAGTTAACATAACAGCAGAAACCATCACCACCTAAGGTTTTATTCTAATCTTCATGTTTAATCACATGCACTTGCACTCTTGGCTTCCTGCAGATTTTCTGTATAACTCAACAGGTGAAGGACTTGTATAGTTCTCTCTCATTCTTATGTAGAGAAGGCACAGCGTGCAGGTAAGGTTTCATTTAGAATGAATTTTACCATCAAAAGTCTAATTGAACTTTTGCTGGCAGAATTTTTTATGAAATTTCAAGGTTTTATTATAATACAGTATATGTTTGGGTCTCCTCATTTCTTTTGATTCCATTACATTAGAATGTCTTAGATTCTGACAAGTTATTCTTGAGTGAAGGAAAAAAAAACTCATTCATATAAGTGTAAGTGTGAGTACATGAATGTCTGCATAGTTGAATACAATTAGTTTGTAAGACTGAGACATCAAGGCTCTAATTAGATTAGGGGCAAAGACGTATACAAAAGGGGTGATCATGCAAGGAACTCCATGAATGGAATATTTTGGGGAGACCGAAGTGTACCATAATATTATGTTTATCACAAGGAAGATGTCAGAAGAGATAAACTCTAGTAAATGGAGAATCAAGCTGGAAGGTGAATATGAACATAAAAATACCAGTTAACATGGCATCTCCACCTGGCAGGAAATAGCTCTATACAAGTCCCAAATAATTAGAATCTTATGAAAGCTCTAATCTTGTTTCCCCTCAGTCTTTCTCCATTACCAGCACACACATTTTGGAGACGCAGAGAAGAGTGACTTGAGGTAGTTTGAGGCCCAAAAATCACCTCAGAGAAAATGCTAGAAACTGAGTTTTCTCAGACTTTGGAATCAGCAGATCTAAGATAATAATGGAAAGTGATATTTTCTTAGCTTACTGTCTTTAGAGATAGTAACTAAAAATTGTAAAGTGATTTGTGGTGAAGAATAATGAGGGGAAGCTAAATATCAACCAAGGAAAATAGGAGGAGCTGTGCCTGGCTTAGATATGTGACAAAGGTGGCTGTAGGGACAGAAAAAGGAAGGGGGTGTCAGTAGCCCGCCCACTGACAATGAAGGAAACAATGGATGTGTTTGTCTCAGTCCTTCCAGCAAAACCGGCCAAGTGTGCACGTTCTGCTGTGTACACAGTACTAAGATTTTAAGAAGGGAAGAACATAAAAAAGTGCTGGGTCTGGACAATGATCCCAGACAGGTGTGCAGTCTTCATCTAAACCAAAACTCTAGGTCTCGAAGCAGACCAAATGTGGCCACTGGGGAATGGTATTTGTGTTGGTAAACCGAGAGAAGTGTTTCCAGCGTCAGTCTTGGTGGGAAGTTAAGCAGACAGCAGGAAGAGGGCCACCTGCCCTGTGAGCTCATATAAGCATGCCTTACCGAAAGAGGGGACACCCATGCTGTTGGTCCGCCTGTACACTGTGCAGACTGTGGAGACCACTTCCAGAGAAACACGCAGAGTAAAGCTCAGAGAGGCACCTTGCTGTTACTTTCTTTTCTTTTCTTTTCTTTTCTTTTCTTTTCTTTTCTTTTCTTTTCTCTTTTCTTTTCTTTTCTTTTCTTTTCTTTTCTTTTCCTCTTATCTTTTTTATCTTTTTTTTTTCTGAGACAGGGTCTCGCCATGTGGTTTAGGATGGTCCTGACCTCATTTATGCCGTGCAAGCTGGCCTTACACTCTTGCCTCTTGGTCCTTTGCCTCAGCCCCACTATGGCCGGATTACAGGCACGCATGATCACGCCCGGTTTCTCTTTTCTTTTAAAAAATTATTTATTTATATTTTGATTTTCCCATATAAACACAACTAACATAAATGACAAATAACAAGAAACAGGGAGATATGGGGGGGAAGGGTCAACAAACTTCAGCAGCAGAAATCAAATCCTTTTACAGGTACCTGCACCCTCCACTTAAATTCTGAACCAGATCAAACAAAGTAGCATCTTCCAGGTACCATCAGCCTGTTAGTGGCAACATTGAGTGATTATAAGTCCAATCAATGCCAAATTTCAGTTATCACAACTAAACATAATAGTACTTTATCACAAACAATATAAGAAGAGCACAATACTAGAATAGTGTTTA
Source organism: Dolichotis patagonum (assembly GCA_004027295.1). NCBI lineage: Eukaryota > Metazoa > Chordata > Mammalia > Rodentia > Caviidae > Dolichotis > Dolichotis patagonum. The sequence goes on from PVJX010004252.1 coordinate 45,144, forward strand.
AAACATCTGGAATTTCACTAAGGACCTAACTTCTCTTCAATAAAAACACTTGTATCAATGAAAGCTGTCAAATTAATCTTTTGCAGAGCTCCTGAAATTTTAGTCAAAAGTCTGTCACAATTCAAAGAGATTTTTTTCACAAATAAACTTGCTAATGTCTCACAAATGGTAGAACATATGACTTCTAGAATATTGAACCAGCCTTCTAAAGCAGTTTCATTTAGGGGTGTAGAGTTAGTATGAGGACCAGGTGAGATGGTGTATGTTGGAATCTCAAAACAGTACTTGGCATTGAGTAGATTTTGGCAAACGTCTGGTTAAACAAGTAGGTAGATATATGAGTGAATTAATAATCACATGAGATTCTTTTGAAGCAGAAGTATCTCATGCATATCAGGGCCAGCTTTGTCATTTCCGCTGATACCCTGACTTCTTTGCATCCTTCACATTCTCCTGTTAGAAACAGGACTGACCCCTGAGTAAAGGGATGATTTTGGGTGCTCTGGGGTTGGAAGCCTACGGGAACTGAAAGTCAGAATGAAGAGTAAGAGGATGGTTGAAGGAGGAAACAGGTATGAAAGGAAAAATATAATTTAATATAGAAATACTTTTAAAAGTATAAATATTGCCAATTGAAAGACTTTACACTAATAATACCAAAAAGCCCACGTACAGTCAGTTGAATTGGTTTAAAGTAATATGATCCTATACACTTCCTGACCTCAGTAAGCTTATAGGTGATAATGTTGATGCTATAAAGTAGAGTTTGGATAGTTTAACCTCTACTACAGTACATTTGTTTCTATTTACCATTTTCTAAGTCAGAGATGTACACTATAAGACAGCTTTATATATTCTACATATGCACAAAAAATTTAATCTTATTTAGAAATGAATTCCTGTATTAAAGGATTATTACAAAGTAACAAATATATAATATGATCAAAATTTAGGCACTAGGCTTCCTGGACTAAGTACTACCTTAAATATGTTGGCATTTTTATTCATATTCCCTCATAACCATAAGCTTTTTCTAGTATCCTTATTTCACTAGAAAACTGAGGCACAGAGAGGAAATTGAAATTTGAATCTACATAGGCTAATACCAAAATTGGTTCAATGTGATTTTCCTCTCTATCTTGACCTCGGTATTTACATTTTTAGAGGAATATGAAAGCAAATCTGTGTTAACAGGCCTTGTGCTGTTATGGGGGTTCAAGTGCCCAGGAGGGAACCCTGCTAGGCTGCAACGGATGAAGCAGCTATTGGACTGCTCCTCGCATAACTGCTTGTGGGCTTGTTTCAGGGAGGCAGAGGACTGAAACCTTGGGTATTCACACAAGGGGCCCAGATCCCTCCTTTCTGGATCTCAGCTACTTCAGGTGCCCCACTCTTCTTTACCCAGCCCCAGTACTGCCCGAAGCAGAGGGAGTGGGGCACCACACTGCCTGTCTGACTGCACTTGTGTTGGAGGGGAGAATGATGGTTTGATAGCCAAGGAGGACACTCCGAGTTATCCAAGGAGGACACTGAGGCAAACTGTCTCAGTCCTTTGGGGTGCAAGAGGGAGCAAAGGGAAGTGAGTGGGTAGAGCAGTACAGCTGCTGGCAAAACTGCACCTCCTTCCTTCAGTTCACAGGGGAAAATGAGTCAGGTGTTTCTTGTTTCTCTCACACCTCCTTCCCCAGCCATTAGCTTTCAATTTTAAGCTTTTAATTTTAAGGCAAAGTGAAGGGTGAGGGTCCATCTTCTGTAAAGTTTTCAAAGCTGGTCTAGGGCAGTTGTCTGTGCCTTGTTAGTACTTGTACGGGAGACTGCCTGGGCATATGTACTGTGTGCCCTCAGCTTCTCCCTAGAGGATTTTCTATCCATAGATGAATGTCTCTCTATCCATCATGGTGATTCATGACTGGCCACCCAATCTGTAAATCACCAGCAGACACTTGCCTTTTTGAAATCATAAAATCATAAGGTTAGTCTTTGTATGAGAGTACACTCAGAGCATGTAGAACTGTGAGTACTGGAGAGAAAAAGAGGCTTAAGCACGAAGGTCAGAAGTGAGCATTTTACTGAAAATTTTTCTCTATAACCAACAATATCTCTTCTTTTACGTTCATGCTAACGTTGGAATCTCAGATGTGTCTGCATTCATTCTCCACCTGCACTCCAGGGGGCTTGCCCAGGAAACACTTTGCAAATAAAGAAGTGCTATGATAAGGGAGAAATAGTGAAAGTAGGCTCAACTCTATTCCTGAAGCTGTCAACAGCTGGACCGGCCATTAAACTTGACATGCTTTTGTTGCTGTCTCAGAAGTGAACACGCCATGCTTTGCCATACCTGCTTCCTTCTCTGTGTCGTTCCCATCCCCTTGAAACTTTCCTGCAGGGTTATTGCTTACATTCGCTTGCCTCTTTGACTCATATTGCATGCTGTGAACTGGGCTGTGCTATGGTTTTTCAGTCAAGTTATTGTTCTCTGTGACTGGCCATGTAATGACTGAAAATAATTTTCAGTCTGCATTAGAAGGCTTGTAGTAAGGTCTACTTTAAGTTTCTGTGCTCTGGGAAGTCTTTTTACATATTTTTTTTCTTTCAAAATGTGTGGAAATTTTTGAACTGTATATAATTTTGTCTCCTTTACAGCATATAGATTGAAAATACGATGGTTGAACCTCTTCTTACAAACTTCTTTCTTTGGGGTGAAGTGAGTATTATGATTATGCCTTGCTTTGTGGGGGGCAAAAGCACACTAACCACAGAGATGTTCAGATTTCAATTTTAACAAAATATAAGCTCAGCGAAAGATCAACTGCAAAAGAATCTTAATTGATTAACTTATTGTTCATATAATTCTATCTTTAAATCAAATAACTCAAAGGTCCATCAGTTCCACATATGTGTAGTTAGAGAAATTTAAATGTGGAAACAAATTCTAAGTGGAAAAAAACAGTGATAAAATATACATTTCTGAGCGCTCATAGCAATAACCCTGATTTTTAAATGTTTCCAAACACAGTAGCCACATTTTTATTTTTAATGTAAATTTTATATGGATAATGCAAAGTATGTTTTAACTCTTATCTCACTATTGCATCAAACCAAGCAAGCTGAAAACTGTTTCATACTAGAAAGCAACAAAAGACATACATCTCCCCAAATATCTAATCCCTTGAAGCAGTAATTTCAATGTGAAGGAAGAATTACATGATAAAATTATGAATAAACTTTGATCTTAGACAAAATAGATGTACCGTTATTTCCCATTAGGTTTATCTGTCAGACAATATATGAGTTAAAACTCAGCTAACCAATCATTTTTTAAATTTTATATATTTCTCATGTATAAAATACTTTTCTTTTACAGCATCAAAAACAGTGATTACTGTTTATCAAGGTAAATGAAGGAATACAGAGAACGATGTCTAAAAATGGAGCATTATCCTAATAATATGTTATGGTTGATACATTGTGTCAACTTGAGTTTAACTGAGAGACTCTGCAGGGAGCCAGGGTTCTAACTTTGTAAATATCCTCAGCCTGTAGAAAGGAGGGCAGCAAGGAGGTCTTGTGATTCCTACACAAGGCCCTGAGGTGCACCCCAGGGGCTGCAGGGGGTGGGAGACGTGGGCGTGGGGTGCTGTGTACCATATAAGGGAGGAGAAGAGGCTTGTTTTCTCCTTTTGCTCTGGTTGCTGCCTTGAAGTGTTGCCCCAGTGCCTTGGTGCCAGTTGACTGTGGACTGAAACCTCCACAGCAGTGAGCTAAACAAACCTTTCCTTCCTTAGTTTTGGGTATCAGGTGTTTTGTCCTAGCGACAGGAAAAAAGTAACTAAGACATAAAATGTTGTGCTGCAGTAATTCTCATATATATAAAGAGTGTGTGTGTGTGTATACACTTATGCAAAACCTTCTTTACTAGACACTGGGAATACAGAATTAAGACCAACGACCTTAAAGAATTCAACATTTCAGCACATGAACCTGACAAATAAAAATTAAAGTTTGTGACATTACTACACAATACCTATTCTGACCTACAAAAAATGGTGCCTCTTATTTTAACTATATATTTTGTTAGAGCTAAAATTTAAAATCTTTATTGTTGAGTTTTCATCCTAATGAGACACATGGTATAGTCATTGTAGCCACTCCAACCCAAAGGAAGAACCAGCAGGCAGCGACAATGACTACATTTTGATCCATGTGTGATTTATATTTACCAGGTCTGAGTGGTGATCATGGAAAGATAAAGACTGTCCTATGGGAAAAGCACAATGTTCCCAACTTCCGTGGATATTATAACAGTATAGAACAACAGAAAAAGGCTAGAGAATAAGTTGCCCCTCTAGTAAACGATAGTAGTACTGTGAAAGGAGGAAGTGATTGGTGAAACCTCAAATAGTAAAAGCCAGCCTTCCTTGGTACTAATGTGTTATGAAGACACTAAAAGATTTTAAACAGAAAAGTAACTCATCACATTTTATGTTTCTGAAAGTCACTCCAATAATACTGGAAAGTACTGAATTTAAAATGTTAAGAGAGAAACGGGACTTCAAATAATGACTTTTGCAGTTAATTAAATGTAGTGGATTAGGAGACAGTATTGAGTGATACTAAATTGCAAACAAATTCCATAAATAATGAGAGATGATTAACGAGTTGAATAAAGGTGATTGTACCACGTTTGCTAGAGATGCAGTGTTGCTGAGTTTGCTCCTTTTGAGCTTCTAAAACTATGACATAATCAGGACCACTACAATGGACACCAACTTGGAAATCATTGCTTTATAGGGAAAAGATATTCATGGATAGAAAAGACATCAGGATAAATAAAATAGAAAGGTGACTAGCATTTAAATCCATATTTAAGAATTTATATAGTATTTAATGTTTCTGAAATAGTTTAATATCCTTATCGGAAAAACCATATTTACTAATATACCTTCAACATTCTTAGAGTGACAAAACATACCTGTTACACTTATATCTTAAAAACTATGTGCCACACACAATGTGAGGTGACTATCTGTCAGCTATTCAGAAAGGACATTTTGTTAAGCTAAACTAAACATTCGTATTTATCTAAATGCTACATAGTTATGATTTCTTAACAAAAGATTCCACTGAACACAACTTTACATTTTTCAGATGACATAATTTACTTTGACACTTTCTTCCTGGGTACAAATAGAATGCTGTATTTCCTAAACACTGTGTCATACATTGTAACAAGTACACCATCACCCATTTAATCAGTGACTTAAATGTAGAGACAAGGTCCCTCCAGGTTTCAAAAAAAACTCTCCTTCCCCCTTTTGTTTTCTTGTGGTGAGGTATGCATATATAATTAGGCATCATTAATTGCAATCATTGCGATTCTAAAGTTTTGGAGTATGTATGTATTCTGTCTGTTTGATTTTACAGACAAAGGTGTATTTAGAGAGTTAACCTGAGTATTAATTTCTATATTGGAGATTTCCTTTCGGTTCTCTAGACCTGCTCCCTGTCTTCCTCCTTCCTGCCCGGGTGACTAACCTATGCCCTTCACATCCATTGGTCTCCAGGCCCTCCTGCTTCCATTTAGGGTTCTGTGAGGCACAGAAACAAAATTGTTAGTCAAGAGAGATGGATAGAGTCTTCAATTTGCTTCTTTCGCATCCTTTGTGGTTGTTTCAGATAACTGTATCTAATGAAAGAGCCCATTAGGGTGTTTTTTTCCTACACATCTCTCAATCCTTTCCTATTCCAGCAACTTCTTCATTTCCTCATCCTCTTAGAAGTAGGCGTAGTAAGAGCTACAGATTTATATGCCACTCTGTGTTTTCCTAACATCCTTCCCAGATCTTTGTAATTAGTTGTTTGCAAATAAGCCCTCTTCAGAGATTCTGAGTGTGCCATCTGTTTGCTGCTATTTTCATGGATAATACAAAATTCAAATGAAGAATGGCTTTGATCACTACTGATTTCACTTTTGTGAGGAGATACATTCTAGGATTGTGGACATGACTCAGTGATACAGTGTCTAGTTTGGATGAGGCCCTGGATTTGCTCACCAATACTGCAAAACAAAATATATAAATACAATGAACATATATCGAAAAGTATCTATTAGAAACAACATTATAAAGATTCCTTAATTGGTGAAATAAGAAAGTATAAACAAAATGTACATTTTATTTTAATATTTAAAATTGAAATGAATATTTCATTCAAAAAATTCTGAGCTGCATAGATACAAAACAATGCCATCTTCTTTAACTATCACCCTTCTAAGTCTTTCATGTTTTCCAAGTATTATTTGGTCTGGAAATAGGGAAAAATGATTGCCATAAAAATAGCATTGTATGTTTGAGATTTATCTATCTACAGATAGGATCTCATGGTAAAAAATTAATATTCATATCCTCTTGATGTGTCAAAAATGTCAAAATGATGGGCAGCTGGATCATAAATACTGTGCTGTGACAATGAGACACTATAAAGAGTGGACATTAGATTCAAACTAGTCTAGCCCAGAAGCCTAGGCTGATTCTTAATAAGCAGGCAAATCTGGGCATGTCGCCTACTTCTCACATTGTGTATAACAATGCAGGTAGGATTATCCTGCTCTCTTATTGGCAAGATTAAGGATATAATGAGATATAAGGATATAATAAGAGTGCAATATGTTGGAAAGAATATAGGCTTTGAAGTCAAGTCGGTTCACTTTGATGCTGTTTTTGCTATCTACTGGTGGAGTTACTTAGATAAATAAATTTTTAAAAACATCTTTCAACCTCATTTTATCTGTAGAAACATAGGAGGAGGCAATATTTAATTTATAGTATCACTGTAAGAATTAAAACGAATACACAGATGGCGGAATCGTATTTAAACTCGGTCTTCCAGGCTCCAGAATGCACGAGCCCTAAGGACCTAGGGTGCTCTTTATGCTACAAGAAGGTAGAATCTTGGTGCTGGGTATACAGCTCAGTGGCCCAGGGTCTGCCTGGTAAGTGTAAGATCATGAGTTTGATTGTCGGTACCAAAGGGGGAAAAAAGGCAGGAATGTACGTGGGGTAAGTGTAAGGAGTCTGACATTAGTCTGCCTATCATGGGTCCTGGCTCAGTCATTTAAGGCCGACATGACACCTACTCTGAATGTGTCTCTGCATCTCCATTATCATGCTCTTAAAATTAATTTAATGGTAGTTTTTATCTCTTAGGATTTTTCATGACAATTAAACAGCAATGTTGTAAGCATTTAGCATACTCTTGGCATATTGAATTAATGCCAGTTGATGTAATATGTATTTAAAAGCTATAGTTGATACTCAGAAAATTAAATCCTTCCATGAGAAAGGAACATGCTATACACGTTTCAACTTCCAAAAATGCTGCCTCTCTGCTTTATGATATTCCTTTTAAATAAAAAAGATGAATACAGAGAGCAGCATGTTACATATGGCAATATCACATGGAAATAAGGTATTTGGGAAAATGTAAAGACATCATAATCTAATCCTTACAGATTTAAAGTGATGTCATTACATGCATGCATACAACAAATGAATTTAGGTTTATTTTCACTTAGGTTTCATTGCGAAGGATTTTTTTTTTTGTCAAGCCTCTACCCCACTGTGGTAAAATTTTTATTTACTTTTGAGTCTCTTTCTGAAAAACTCTATCATTTTTCGTAGCTTTTGTGGAAGACACAAAATGGTGGTAAATATACCCATGTTCTGCCTCTATTTTTGGAGAACAAAGATAGTTCAATTTCTAAACTTCCACTTGTGCCCCCTCATATTTCTTATAAAACTGATGTGTTGAGACGTTTAGCAGCTATTCATTTGAGTTAACTCTATTTCTAGGTGTTCTTAGGTACAAAGAGCTTTAACTTCAATATTTGTACGTACAGGAAAAGGAAATGGAAAATGATAAATTTTTTCTCTAGATTTTTATTTCTATTACTGTTTACCTTCTCCCTTTGTATCCTCAAGCGCACCTTCTTTGTTCCATCTGAGGGCCTGGCTTTCAGTAAGCATCACTCATAATTTCTGTCCAACTGGCTCTGTGTCTTGTGCGCCCTTCTTGTAGAGCCCTTTATCTTCGCAATTCTTGAATGATTTTCCGACTAGATCTTTTATGGTTTTGTAAGAACTTTTGAAAAATTTAACTTCTTTTATATTTGTAAAAAGACATTATTTAGGTCCTTGCTGACTGGAGCTTTGAGGCATGATTCTGGTCTGACTGAATTTCAAGAAGTCTGTGGATGTGTTTACGTGTTATAGTCCACACAGACATAGTCTACACAGACTGTAACAAATAATAAAGAAGGATTAAGTGCGTGGAACAGTCATGAGTACGGGCAGGACCTGGATACTACAACCTGAATTTACTCTATTGCCAGTGAAAGATTACTACAGCATAAACAGAAAGATAAACAATTACAAGCAAAAAATAAATTATTTGATTGTAAGGGATTCATAAAGAAAATATGTGGGAAGAATAGCATCTGTGCTTTATGCTATCCTTTATTTTTCTTCTTGTGCTGGCAATCAAACTCGTGGCCATGAGTATGTTCATTTCCAGCCAAGTATATATTTTAGTTAAAAACAACAATATATTTTAATTTTTCAAAAATTGGTGAAGAAAAATTGCAGATACATTCATCCATGAGCCAGATTTTTCTTAAATACCTAATCAACTGCTCTACAAAGTTAAAATGTCTAGAAGTCCTAGAGCTAGTTAGTGTCTAGCATTTTTGCAAACTTAATAATACACACTTGAAAAGGTCATTCACATTTTTTTTTTGCTCTCATGAATTTCATTTCTCACATTTAACCCTGTTGGCATTGTTCTGTGGTAGATTGAAAAAATATCTGTAGAAGGATGTCAGCAGTAAATAAAGTATATTTTTTCCATTTGAATGGAATGACTTGTATTAATCTTTGATGTTCTTTCCTTTTTATTAGATATGTAGCAATGGATCACTGTTGACTATACGGATTCTATAAATTCTTTTCAATGTGGAACTTTGCAAAGAACTGCAAAAGGAAATTTCAGTCTTACCCAAGTCATACCCAAAGAGCGTGCTAAGGGGAAAATAACTTTGTTAAGACACCCTAACCCCATTTCAGGCAATATTGATAACTGAAGTTCAGTTAAGAGCATTCCCCAGGTAATAGTAATATTTTATTTATCTAGAAAGTTTGATATAACTTAAGTGATATTCCCCCGATGACTACCACTCTGTAAAGTGAGAGGTGAAACCCATTGAAACCACTTCAATTCTAGTACTTAGAATACTTCACCTTGGTACTTTCCATACTTGTCTGACACATGCTACATTATGAACTTGTTAATGAAAAAGCCTTTCTTTGATATACAAAAATTTAATAATGCAAACTGATATTTACATGGGACCTACTATGTTCTAGATAATAGTCTACATGATTTGCAAAGGCGAAACCATCATCTTCATAACGATTTAGGGAAGTTTGACTACTATAACCCAGGTTTGACAAATGAAGGAAATGCATATGGATGAAAGCCCTGAATTCCCAGGAAATTTCTCAGGGCACAGTGCTGATTAAGTGTGTGATCCTGGCCTTAGTGATATCTGTGCTCTTAAACATGATAGTAGGCAATGCCTGCTTCTCATTAGTTCAGTTAATTCTAGTTGTACTAAAATAAACACTAGTATTCCCTGATTAACATTTACAGCTTCTAAATTCAAAGGAATATTTTGGAGCTACAACATATAGATACTTCCCATTGTGATTATTTTACTGAGGCAGAAGGCATTAATTTTTCCATCTGTTGAAATTATAGATTTTCTTTCTATAGGTTTATAAAACTTATATTCTTGACTAGTAGTTTGTGGAACTGGTTTGTCATATACAGTCAAGACCATTACATTAATACCATAACCTTTTTTAAGTGTCTGATCATTCAACTGTGATTATTTTTGCACTTAAAAATAATTCTTCAAATGCATTCAACAACATTTTATTAAAGTAATTCCGTGTGAAATTTCTTTGTGAAATACAAGTGCCTGGTATCATATTTGATACTGTGTTTAGGGCTGGATAGCCACATATTAAATTTCATGAAAATGAGATAAAATTATATCTTTAATTAGTTTTTATTCCTTTGGTCTTTTTGAGACAGGGTCTCCCTATGCATTTCAGGCTGGCCTTTAACTCACTCTGTAGCCCAGGGTGGCCATGAACTCACAGCAACCCCCGTCTCAGAGTCGTGACTGCTGGGATGACAGGCATGCACCACCACACCAGGCTGGCTGTATTAAATCTTATCATGTTCCTGGTATAGGAGGATAAAGTGCATTCTCCTGTAATAAGAGAAAATCTATGGTTGGTTACTTTATTTTTCTCCTCTGCTTTATTAATGGTGTCAAGGTAAAATAAAAGTTAGCAATTATATTCTCTATTAAACAAAAAGCATATCTAGCACAGAGAAAGTTCATGAGGCACATTTGGAATTTGGGTTGAATAAATATAAAAAATTTGTAATCACTCGCATTTTACATGTGCTAACAGAAATGTGTCTTTAGTTGGTTCTTTCTTTAGTCTGGTTGATGTTTTATGGTTTTCCAACCAAGGACAACATTTTAAAATCCTATCTTCTCTAGCAATAATTACATATTAAATAACTTCCATGTTTCTGTTTCTTATTTTTCAATGTGGGACTTACAAAGCATAAAACTGCCAGTAAGTTAATGAAATGCATTAAAATCTGACTTACAGCAGAGCGTAGGTATGACTTCTAAAATGCTAAAACAAAGTTCTGTTATTTATTGTCTATAAAATGACCAATATAGATTGAGCACTTATTTAAAGTGTTTTTCCTCTACTTATTTAAAATTTGTATCATGTAAACTTTTCTACACATTAGAAAAGCTCTTTGAAGGTCCTACCTATATATTAAAATATAGAATTTATATATTCATAGACACTTTGACTTCCATACACAGGTCTATTTCCTTGAGATTCCAAAGTCAACCATATTATTATCAGTTGAACAGAATAAAGTCCCTGAGATACTCCTGTGAGGAAATGCACCTTTTTCCTAATGTTTGTATCCCTGTGTTAATTTTGAGGATGGAAAATGATGTCACAATTTCTATCTTGCATCTGTTATTTTTCAAGTTCCTTAGCTCAAAGGAATCTTCGTGTCAAGCTGCGTATTTGAGGTACTATATTCTGTTCCCCACCATAAACACACAAATCACTTGGCACAGTGTAAGGGCTCAATACATTGTAGAGAATAGAGCTTTTGGTTGTGATAATTTGGCTTAACAACAAATAAAAGTCTCATGCTATTGAAGGCTTCTCACGTAGTATATTACCCCGTACTCTGCAGAACATGCATTTTTAGGTTTTCTTAGACTTTGCTTATTTCTTACTAACTTAAAAATAACAAAAAGCTTTTCTTTTTCGTGTGTGTGTGTGTGTGTGTGTGTGTGTGTATGTGTGTGTAAACACTTCTACAATTCATTTTCTAGCACCAAATAAAAACCAGATTTAGGTGAGGGGAATATAGTTGAGGAGTATTGTATGAGTGGAAAAGGTGTGGTTCCAGTAGACCACTCCAGTCAGGAGATGTGCATTTTTTTCAAACACCAGAGAAAAAGGGAATTTTCTTTCATGAAAAGAGATAAAGGTGCAAAGATCTAGATATGGAGAGTTGGGATGAATAGACGGCCTCATGGGAAAACTGGCTATGGAATAGCTTTTTTTTTTTCTTTTTAGCAGAGAGCGGATTCATAAGATTAATATTAGAAAAGGATTAATGCTATCTCCGGCTGTGGGTGAGCCTCATGAGCCTACGGGATAGAGAGAAACTTAAAAGTCTGGCAATGTCAAATTTGTATTTGGTTCAGAATGATCAGTGGAAATTGAGAGATCAGCTAATCACTTATGAAGCGAAGAATGTGGTTTGTCTTTGTTATAGGGGGATAAAGAAGCAGGGAATATTTGAGTATCGCTTAGGTTGTATAGGAAAGGGTGCTTCTTTGACGTTAGATTTTCAAGAAAACAAACTGATGAGGATTTTCCATATACTTGCTGTTTTCGAAGATTAAGTGTTTAAACTGGCAGAAATAAACATCATCACTAGAAAATCCTTTCCTCTTCCTTCCACATACATAAATCTTAATCTCTGTTAAAAGAGTCACTTCCACTGTTAGTAGTCCAAAGAAAAAATGTATAATCCCATAACTCTTCCAAGTTTCTAAAAAACAAGATTAGTTTGAATTATGGACAGTTACCATTATGATTCCTCATTTATAATTTTTTTCTTAACTAGTTTGTAAATTTGTTGGAACAATTGGATTTCTTACATCTCATCAACTTCCTTACATGGTAAGACACATTCTAATAGGCTCTGAAGAATGACCGCTACTGACACTTCTACTGTTCTCCCCTCTAAGTAGGTGAGTTCTAGAATCAAACTGCCTGGATGTGAAAATTCACTCCAAGGCTTCTGACTAGGTGACCTTGGATAAGTTACTTGACCTCTTGTGCTTGAATATCTTCATATGTATACTTGACAAAGAGTAATAAACACATCACTGGGTTGTTTTATTTAATTAAAAGTGTTTAGAGCAGTATTACATTGTAAGTGCTTAACAATTATTAGCTATTATTATTTTTTTAAATGTTTGGGGTGGATTGACAACTGGTGGTCAACTTGTAACACCCAGCTGAACTTAATCAGCATAGTGCTGGGAGTGGAGGGTCTACCTGAGGACTGCAGATCTTGTCTTGTTGGCTTTCTTGATAAGCTCTCAGCTGTTCTCATCCAGGGACGAACTTGGAACCTCACTGTCACTGAGAATGGCTGCGGTTCACTTTGGGGGGTCCTGGTTCTTACTTTGAGCATAGCTTCCTGATTCCAGAGGTGAAGATGTGTGCTGTTAAATCTCCTGGAGAAGTTTGTCACTCTGGCTTCATGATACGAATTTGGCTGTTCTCATCATCAGAGGATCTTGGGACCTTGTTGCCACTGAGGACAGCTATGGTACTTTTCAGGGGTGCTCTGGTCCTTACTTTGAGCATCGTTTTCTGGATCCAGTGCAGATCCTTGCTGACACAGATCCCTCATCCAGCTGGCACAGATTTTCTAGTTTTCACCACTGACCTCTGAAACTTCCCAGAACAGATCCGTGAAACAGACTTGCGTGAGACATGATTGTGGGTTCCAGATCTCCAGTTGGACTGGTGGGGGTCATTGTCATGGGCTCAAGGTCATCAGCTGGAGTTATACAGGCCATTGCCCTCAGAATCAGGCCTTCAGCTGGATTCTTTGGGTCTCTAATGTGTGGACAAATTTCCTTCATTGTTTTGTATTTGACTCTTTAGGCTATAAATAATCCTGTAAATTGTGTGTCCTATATTAAATTGTTTCACTTGAAAACTTTGCCTACAGCAATATTTTAAGTACTAATTTTGGAAATTACATATTGTTATACTTTCTTACTAACCAGGTGATAACATATGGAGATGTCTTTATGATTTCACTATGTGGAGTCTAAAATGTTGGTCTCATTGAAATAGAGAGTAAAATAATGATTACCAGAAGCTGAATAAGGTAATACACAGAGAAAGTAAAAAAGGTTTATAATCCAAACCAATTCTATTTATAAGATTTGTAAACTTGTGTCATGGTTTATGTCAGTGGCCCCCAAGCCTCATGCCTTTGCATTATGCATTTGTGATTGGTTCATTGTCTAGTGCTTGGATTGGGGGTGTGAGTGCTACACTGGCCTAGGGGTGGAGCCAGGATGTGATGTAATGGTAGGAAGAACATGTGTCTTTCTCTCTTGCCAGTTTCCGCTTGCAGTTTGCAGCCACCATAAACTGTGGCTCTGCCATGCCACCCTGCCTTGGAGCCAACTGAGTATGGACTGAAACCTCCAAAAACTGTAAGAAATAAACCTTTCCCTTCCCAACTTGGGCATCAGGTATTTTGTCTCAGTGACTAGTGAAAAGTAACTAAAACAATTTGTTTTTGTTTACTTTTAATAATAGTTTTCCAAAAAATTACTTCCTATTAGAAAGAAATCTATAATATGACTTTTGTCCTAAAATTTATTGTATTATTTCTTATTACCAGAACTAGAATGAGGCTTTAGTATAACTTTCCTTACAAAATAATTTTTGATCATATTTAAAATATTTTCCACAAATGTTTCCACTAAACTTTTACCTATATATTTTAAATAGAAAATAATATTGATAAATTGATATTTTATAGTTTAGTGGCCTTTTAGAATTTAAAAGGTATTTTCATAATTGCATTATTTATTTCTATCAATAATCCCTTGATATCAGGTTTAAGTTATTATTCCCATTTCAGGTAAGACAAGATATTCAGATGGGCTTACTGTAAGATTACCAACAATTTGATAAATATAAAACAACACAAAAAAGTCAAGTTCATTTTTTATTACAAACTAGGGGAAATATTATATGCATTTTTAAAATCTATTTCTCTGCAGATATATTAGCAACATCTTTTATTTTGCTGGTAAAGTACAAAGGTAGAAAGCATCAAAGAAACACTATGTTGTCCCTCTGTTTGGTACAGCGGGTAATAGTAAGCTTGAATAACTCAAGTGCAAAACTTGAGTCTCTTTTTGGGTGACAGTTGTAGAAGAGCTATCCAAGTCATTCATTAAAATATTTTTACCTGAAAACTGTCAACATAGATTGTGAGTATGGCTAGGTCTTCATTTCTTTGTTACTCCGAAGCATAGCATTGGACAATGTAATCCGCTTTCAGTTTCAGTAACCACATTGCTCTATATTTCCTTTTATTTTTTCTTTTGGATGCTGAGAGTCTGCAATGAAAACAATCACAAAGAATTCTGCTTCCAATATCCCACTTGCCTACAATAGATTTTAGAATCCTCCTATTAAAATAAAACTTTCAAAAATATATTCCTAAGAACAAATCCTACCTTTCTTCCTATGACATTATTTGTTCCAAAAGAGAAGCATGTCTGCCAGGTGTCTGCCATGCTCACATTACTACAAAAATCCATCAAAATCTTCATGAAATTGCTTATGCACTTGTCAGCGAGAACCACTTGTGAAAAGGTCACTTTTATTTGTATTACTATTTTTTGCTTTATTTTTCAGGCTTAGCCTTTTTTTTAAGTTATGGTTTTTAATGAGGTCTTCCATTCATTTTGACAAACTAGCTCCTTGAGATAGAAAAACTACTTTAACTGCTGCGTGAACAGGGCTGCTGTCTCCCCAGTGAGAGAGGAAGACATGGCCTGCTGTTCCTGAAGGAAACAGCTCATTTTCCCTGGGAGAAGACGCAGTTCACACGTGTGAAGGTGAGCGGTGCGCTTCTAATGATGCAATCAGAGCCCGCACATGATTTCCCATCGCAGGTAAACAGGTAGGGTGTTGTTATGTGGGTGGTGAAGACGTGTCAGTAGAGAGAGAGAGGTAGGGAGCTGGGTCATCACCCTGCACTGAAAGCACAGTCACATGGATACCAGCGCTTGTGTAGATATCATGTGCATGCCATTTTAAACCTGGTAATTTGACATTGTAGGGTTCACACCAGAGCAGTTAATTTTGTTGTTTTTGTTAGTCTTTAGACTAGTAGACTGTCATTTTTTTTCTATATGTGTCTGGTTGTTTTTTTAGCTTAACATTATTTCTGTGTAAATGTGTATTCATGGAGAGCACATTATTTACTCACAACCCCAGGGCTACCCAGCCCTCAACTTTCTCCACATTCACATGAGACAGATGAACCTAGTGGGCAGAACATTACACACAGCTGGGCCCACAGGCCTTACTGCTAAATTAATGGCCACTGACTGATTGAAGCTGTGGATATTATCTGAGTATTCTAAGCTGTTTCTTTGTTCATGCATTTTCCTCCTCTTGGACTACAATCTAACAAACTCTTTCCCTCTCTCTTCACGGCTCTAGTATCTCCTCCCTTGTCCTCATTTCCTGTGGGTGATTTTGCTTCCTGGCTCACTGAAAAAATAGAAGAACAGAAATGACTTATCCATATGCTCTTAATTCATTATCGATCTACCTGTATTCCCTCTCGGCTTTGTCATCTGTTACTGTGAAAGAATTATTCATAGGTAGGAACATTTGGACAAATCAGTTCTTACCTGCACAAGTACCATGATTCAGCAACTCAGTCCCTATCCACTCTAACTAAACTTCCATTTCACTGCAATATTTTCATGATCATCATCAAACATAATGTGATGTTATCCATGTTAACAAATAAAAACCTTGAGCAGTGTATCTCCTTAGATACTACTCAAAATCTTTATTCACATTAAACAAAATTTATCAAAAGGTTTTCTGCAACCACGGCTTCTTCCCATGAGCTTTATGTGCAAGGAGTGGGGGGACAGGAGACAAACTCAGTGACCCAGACTTGTGTCAGGAAGTCTTTATGCTTCTTAGATGCCCTTTCACTTTCTCATCCCAGGCTCCTCTGAGGCACTGTATGCTCAGGAATAAGCAATTTTCTGGCTCTGAGTTTCCCCGCTTTCAGAGAACTTCTTTTAATCCAGCAAAGACTATGTTAAGAATAGAAGCAAAACTGCTTTCTCATATTGCAGAGGGCAGCTTATCATTTTAAGAAGCCCTGTGGCCCTGTGACCACCCATCTCTTAGACACAGAAGTGGTGGAAATCAGTTATTCTTGGTTATAGACTTCACTCATCCTTTGCCAGCTTGATTTCAATGAATGCGTTCAAGTCATGACATCACCTTGTGGGCAGTTTCACCCATGGATGTGATTCTGAGATGTAGATATAATAGCTGTTGTTTGTTGAGTCATACAAGAAAGATTTTATTATTCCCATCTTACAAATGAGGAAATTAAAGAATAACGAATTCCATGTTTCACTAGCCAAAAATAAAAGATTTGCTTATATTTGCTTTTTAAAATTTCTCTCAAAGTATATATATATACGTATATATATATGTATATATATGTATATATATATGTGTATATATATACATATATATGTATATATATGTATATATATATATATATATATATATATATAATTTTTTGAGGTAGGTTACTGGGGATCAAACTCAGGACCCCATGCTTGCCAGGCAGGTACTGTACCACTGAACTAAGGCCCTAACCCTTAAGTGTTCCTAATTCAGGTTTTTCTTTCTTTGTACCAGTGCAATAAAATAGAGATTACCAAAATCACCAACATATGTTATTTCAATTCTCAATTGCATTATGAGCTCTCATCTTATCAATCTATTGACTTTCTTACTTTCTCCTTCTTATTACAAGGTCCCACTAGCATTGTCCCTTTGAGTTTCTTCTACTTTTCTGGCCATTCCTCCTCAGTTTTATTTATGGATTATTTCTCAGCTCCCCTTCTGCTGAACGTTAGTGTGCCTCGGGGCCCGTCTGGTGACAATGCCCTGCTACCCTCGCTCTATTGGTGATTCGTAGGATCTAAGCACCATCTGTGCTAAACACTAACTCTAGATCTCCACCTCAACAGCAGCATTGCCTGCCCCCACCTACATCTAACACATATTTGAAACTCAATGTTTCTCCAAATTCCTCATTCCATAGCTCTTTCCCATCTTTCTTTTTCACATTTTTCTCCATCTCAGTAGAGGGGACTCCCTTCTTACAAATATTCAGGTAAAAATTTAAGGTCCTCTTTGACTCTTCTTTTTGTTTTTAAATCATGCTTATAAAGTTGCTAACAACGCCTGTGACTTACACCTTAAACACAAAATCAAAAAGTCTTATTAAAATCTCCTATTGTGCCATTTCTGTTCCCTACATTCAAAATGACTGTGAATTTATCTTGGAGGAAGAGCTTTTGTTTTTAGAATCACCTACAGCATGACTTCTGGAAGGTCCCTGCTCAATCTCTCATGTTCTCTTCGTATTCTGCCTGTGTGCTGGATTGGTTGATTCAAGTACTATTTATTGAATCCTAACCTAAAAGTCAGCACTCTGGGATTGATAGAGTAAAGCAATTAAAACTTATCTGAACTCTTTGCTTTTACTCAAACACAACACACACACACACACACACACACACACACAGCCCATTGTCCTTTGGATTTGTGATTTCTATCTGTAAAACTCTACCATCATATATTCACTCCCTTCCTTCCTCCGGCCTTTGCTGTGGTAAAACCTTGACTAGTCTGAGATCTCAGTTCTTCTCATCCCATAGCAATTTGCCCTATGCCTTTTCTTGTTTTAGACCATTCATCACTAAACAACATAGTTTATATTTAGTTTTTACTTGGTTATCTTATATCTCCACACATTAGAATATGTCAAAAATGTAGTTGCAATAAGCTATGAAAATAAAAGAAAAAATAAATACAGTTTCTTTCTTGCAGTACAGGTATGCATACAAGAGGTGAAACATTTAAGCTCATATTAGTACAAAATTTTTTCTTCAGATATTTTGTACATATACTATTGTCACCAATATTAAGACAATAGGATAATTATTTGGGCTCAGTTGTGAT
The DNA here is from genome assembly GCA_004027295.1 of Dolichotis patagonum. Classification (NCBI taxonomy): domain Eukaryota; kingdom Metazoa; phylum Chordata; class Mammalia; order Rodentia; family Caviidae; genus Dolichotis; species Dolichotis patagonum. Next base: position 63,671 of record PVJX010004252.1, read on the forward strand.
AGTTCTTCATCAAAAATGCTTTACCAGAATTTTTAAATGCTCAAAATAGAATAATACTGGATTCCAATTCCAATTCTTGATTATTAAAATATTATTGAAGTTCAAGCAATACATATAGATAAAATAGTGTGTGAAGAATCTACTTGTTCACTGAATTCATTCTTTCCAAACAGTTCTACACAGTCTAATACAATCAGAGGTTTTAATTTCAATTTGTATTGATGTTTTGGTTTACTTGTTACAAAATGTTATAAGCATCTTATAGATAATTTTGACATTTATTGCTTAAAGTAGATATTTCTCCAGTAGAAAAACAGATAAGTGTAATCTGTGTTCAGGAATTATATTGCTTATGAAGTTAAAATTAATGGTTACCCATTTCGTTGGACAGGAATTTCTTGTCATTTGATAAGCCACCCTCAAACTGGGATATGGCTTTGATGTTGTTAAGTAACAGGTGGTGGAATGCTGTTCTATTGCAGTACTGTTTTAAAATATTTTTAAAGCTTAAAAACTGTTTACTGAAAGACTGTGCCAATGTGCTCTAACATATCAGTGAACACTGGTGGATGACAAGGACTAAAAGTCTAAATAAATGAACCTTTGCTCTCCTACACTTGAAAGTCAGGTGTTTTGTCTCAGCTATGAGAAAAGTAACTAAGACAATGGAATAGCTGCTATCATAAAGAATGATCTATTCCAAGTGTTTACATGTGTCAATGTGAGTAAGTCCTTCTTCAGCAAATTATATATATATATATATATATATATATATATATATATATATATATATATAATATTTCTACTTATATAAAGTGAGTTTATTAAATTTAGGAGTTTTGACAAATGCCAAAATTTCTTTTAAGCTGTGGAGGAACAGAAATTGAAATCCATGAGGTAAATGCCCAAAAACATATTCCACATTTTTAGGTCTATGTGAAAATTAAAGACCCATTGACTGCAAAGCAAAAGATCATTATGTGACTGTTTTACTTTCCACATGACAAAAGTACTTTGTTTTTTATGCTGCTAAAGTCTAACATAGAAGAATGGCAAAAGAAATTCAGTTCCTCAAGTCCCAGGGTCTCTGCTGCAAAGGACTTGGCAAAACTTGCTATATTCCATAGTGCTAATTAATTAGAAGATTCCATTAATAATTAAGTTAAAAGAAAACTGCATAATATGGGCAGCCACAAATAGATTCTCCTCAGCTCCATTTCTGAAGGCCTTTGTAATAATTACAAAGCCTAAGAACACAAAAGGAACTCTAGTATAATCTAGTTCTTTCCTTTTATCCTACAAAGAAATATAACAAATACTTCTGTGTGATAAAACTGTCTTGTATTAAATGGCTGGAGAAATTTGTAAGAGGAGGAAGTGGCTGAGTAGTTACAAAGGCAGAACTGTTCCGAAGATAGTATGTAGTGACCTTGATGTGCTTCTGCATCAGATGTAGCCGATATTTGACTTCTCTTTCTAATCTTAAAGATTTTGGAGAACGAAACCAAGGAACCATTAGAGGACAGCAGTTCATGAGTTGTCTGATTATCCAGGCAGAATGATTTAAGTCTCCAAGAAAAGCTTTCTATTCCCAGATGAGAAAGAGAAAACAGGATAAAGGAGGAATCAGTTTTTCCCACCCACTGTCCTGAAGGAGCATAGAAGATATTTGTTTTAGACTCAGTGGAAAAAAGTTAGGATTTAACACAAGACAGACAAAAATGAGAGCAGCAGAAGTGCTGTGAAGGCATGCGGTATTTTTTGTAACTGGATCAGTCTTTCTGCATAAAGGCTGGGGATGGAGAAGGCTTACCCAGCACCACTGGCTTTGACTTCTACAGGAGGAAGGTGACCTTCAAAGAGGGACCATCTATTATTAGGGAGATGGTAGCAATCCTGCTTGACAAGAAGAAAATGCCAACTAAACAAGTCTATCCTCTCATGAGCTAGAGGAAAGAAAGTGTGTTTGGAAAACCACAACATAGGTTAACTATTCATGTGTTTATATTTTTTTCACAGTTAAGTATACTTCAAAAGATAAAATTATCATCCTACCTAAATACAATAACATAACTGCATTTTATGATTCTTGTGCCCTGATTCAGCAGACCAGGAATAGTTTTTGGTATTCAACTTTTTCAAGTATATTGCTTGCTTCATTGATTGATTACAGTACTAAGGCTCAATCCCGGGGTCATGTGTATGCTAGTCAAGTACTGAGCTACATTTCTAACGCCCACAATAATGTTTCTTACAAAATATGACTTTATCTTCACTTTCTGTAAGTAAGCAAAGGAGATTAAAGTTTCTAGTTGTACACTATAGTTCACTGGAAGATGGTATGATTCAAAGAATATGGGTAGACGCATGATGACAGCCCAACGGAATAGGTCATCACTGAGGACTCTGCCACCTCAGAGGACAAATTTCAGATTTACTGAGTTTAGTATTTTCATTCCTTTATGAAAAAATATACAAATTCTTTTGTAAACCAAATGTTCACTGGCATAAAATGCAATATAATGGTTAGTCATATCAGCTAAAATCTATGTTATGAAGGTACAACAATGGTTTATTTTTCTTTACCCGAACTGTAAAAGGATACAGTATGTGCCTCTGAACTTAAAACAATGAAGTAGTTTCAGCTTCAATATGTCATCAATACAATCTTCACAAGAAAGAGCTATACTAACTGAACATCAACATTTCTTGCGTGTGTCAGAGAATCAAAGTTACAGGGAAAGTTAACACCCTGCCCCCGCAAAAACCTGGGGGACAGGTAGGTTAGTCTACAGAGTCAGTGTCAAAAACTACTTGCCTATGGACAAAACTAGGGAGGAACTCGCAGGATAATTTTAACAAATTCCTGGAGCCTGAGGGTGGACTACTGTGAGGGGGAGGAATTACCGGAGATCAGAGTTTCATAGTTTGTCTCATGCTTTCTCTTGGCTTTTTATTCCCAAAACTCCACAATGTCCTCACCATAATCCTCTAAGAATTCCTTTTGTCTCTGATAGAGGAGAGAAAAGAGCAACCACTAAATCATATCCAGGATGTTGTAGTAATATCTGCTTTCTCTCTTCCACTTGCAAGGATCCTCACAATAACATTAGATCTACCCACAGGATCTAAGATCATATCCTTATTAATATAATTTGATAATTAAGTTACTTTGAAACTTTGATTTCTTTTTTCTATAGAACATGAAATAGTCACAACCAACTGAAGGGGCATGGGAATCTTTGGGAGGTAATTCCTTTGCCTGCCTCACTATATAATTTTAAGACTTACAGGCTGAGGATGTAGCTCAACAGCACAAGTGCTGGCCCTGAAAATGCAAGGTCCTGAGTTTAATTCCCGGTATCAAGAAGAAAAAAAAAAGGCTTGCAGAGTTACATTAATGAGGAACATTTGATGAAAGAATAAATATATTAATCAGTGGAAGAGGATAGGTCAAAAATAGCTTCATGCAAATATGATCATATGATCATTGAAAAAGGAAAACAAAAGACAATTCAATGGGGTGAATGACAATAGATAGATCTTATATCCTGCATGAAATTTGAAATGCATTATCAGCTTTTTGCCAAAAAATCTGTAATGCATTAAAGACAAACTTCAGTTTAACTTCATTAAAATTAAGAACTTGCCTTTTGAGAAAGACATTATTCAAAAGATGAAAAAACAAGTCACAAACTAGAGGTTAAATATTTTTGAATCACATATCTAATGAAAGATGTATCCAAAATATGCAAAGATCTCTTTAAAGTGAAAATGAAGAAAGTAAATAAAAGTAAAACGTGAAACTGTTCTTTTGTTAAAAATACGCTCAGCAAACAATCACAGCTAAGGGATTTAGTTCAGTTGTTCAAGAGCCTGCCTGGTAAGCATGAGGTTGTGAGTTTGATCCCTACTACCAAAAAAACAAAAAAAACAAACCCAACAACAATAACCACAGCTAAAATATACAACACCATAAGTCATATCAAAAATAAAAACAATGAAATACCACTGTGTACATGTTGGAATGGATAAAACAAAAAAGGATTTGTTATAAAGATAAGTATTTAAGGACACAGATATATCTACTGATTTAAGCTTTAGATTTATTTTGTAGATTTATTTTGATGGTGATGTGTAATTTTTATTTTAATTATTAGCATATGCTTGCAATACATAATGATTACATTCCTTGTGGGAAGTTTTTACAGTTTATGTACCATTTTTATGTTTTTAAGGATGGATTAAAGTAGTTTTATTCAAGAAAGACTCTAACAATACCAATTATCATCCAAAATAGTGGAAAACTGGAGCATCCATTGCTGGTTTGAATGTTAAACTGCACAACATTTTGAAAGACAGTTGTATTTTCTTCCTATGTAACCTATCAATTATGCTGTTAAATAGTCACTCTACATATTTTGAAAACTTATCTACTCATAAAAATATGCACACTCAAGTATTTATATTTGATTTATTCAAACTTTGCCCATACTGGAAGCTACTGGAAGCTATTGCCCTTGGGAAATTATACTGATTAATCATCATACTTTCATCCAATGCATTATTAGTCAGGGTTAAAAATGAGCTACCAACTCACAAAAGGATGTGGATATTATCTTAAATGAATAATTTTTAGCAAAAGAACCCAATATGAACAGAGAATTTAATGTTTGATTCCAACTGCATGAAATTCTGCATATATCAAAAATAGAAAACAGATTAAAACATAGTTGCTAAGAGTTCAGTTGGGGAGTATTCAAATAGATAAAATAAAGGGGATTATTTCAGTCTACATGTAGCCCTATAAATATAGATAAATGACAAGATCATTTGTCAAAAACCTTTAAAATTTATAGCACAAAGAGCCAAACTCAGAGGCTGCGGGGAAAAAGGAACACTGCTGCACTGTTGGTGGGAGTGTAGACTGGTGCAACCACTATGGAAATCAGTATAGAGAATTCTCAGAAGACTAGGATTAGAAGCTCCATTCAACCCAGCTATTCCCTTCCTGGATATTTTCCCAGAAAAACTGATAAGGGCATATGACAGTGATATATGTGCACCCATGTTCATAGCAGCACAATTTGTAATAGCTAAATCTTGGAAACAACCAAGATGCCCATCAACTGCAGAGTGGATGAAAAAGATGTGGTATTTTTATACAGTGGAATATTACTCAGCTATGAATAAGGATGATATTGAGGCCTTCATAGGGAAATGGAGACAACTTGAGACTATCCTCATTAGTGAAATAAATAAGAATCATATTCATAAATATCACATGTGTCTCTAGTGTAAAAAAGTAATAAGAAATGGAGGAGTAATAAAACCCAAAATGTGTAATTGCTACTCTAAAAAAGAGAGGAAAAGAGGGTGCTCTAAAGGATATAACTGCATATATGTTTCAGTGTGTAAGATGGATTCCCATATTACTGTTTTTGTTAGATCACTAAGCAGAACTGTTAACAGTCTCACTGTTTGAATGTCTACTTTGTATGCTTTAATTTTGTAACTTAAACAACTATTTCCAAGATGACAGTATGTAATTTATCAAGTAATGATTTCTTAGTGTTTTTTTGTTCTTTTCTTTTTTTCCTTTGGAAGTCTGTGTTGTTGCTACCCTTTTTTCTGTTTTGTCTTGTTGGTTTTTTCTCTCTTTAAATAAAATTTAAAGAAATACGTAAATAAATCATTTGGGATTTTGAGTGACCCAGGAATAGAATATAGAATGTGACAAAAACAGCTAATTATATTACAACCCCATGAAACAATGCTCTTGAAAGGAATGAAGGGAAAACTGTTTACCTCACAACTTCAGAAGTGAGTGGATTCTGAAGGCAAAAGTTCGAGGTAAGCTACAAGATTGCTGTGAATTAATAGAAACTCATGATTTCCCTTGGTGACCAGGTTAACAATTCTGATACGTATTGCCTATATTACTTTGATGGAGATATCATGACAAATACCACAAATTGGTAGCTTAACTTACAGAATTGTGTGATCTCATAGTTCCGAGGCCTACACGTCATAGATGGAAGTGTGAGTAGGGCTGTGCCACAGTAAGGCACTGTGGAAGCATCTGTTTCGTGTTGCTCTTCTAATTTCTGGTAGCTCCCTGGCTCTATCTGGGAAACATTGGCTCCAGTTTTAACTTTAGTGTTCCTCTTGTTTGTCTGTCAGTGTCCTGCTTTTCTCTTTCATAAGGGCACTAATCATACAGACTGAAGGGCCCAGGAAACTTTAGCATGCCTTCATCTTAATGAATAACAACAACTCTATTTCAAACAGAATCAGACTGTGAGGTTCTGAGGATTAGGACTTCAACGTTTGAAGGTTTTGGAGACACAGTTCAATTCACATTGCTACTATACACAAACACAGGGATGGGACTTTAAGTAAACGGGTGGTGGATAAATGGAGGCAGATTCCTCACTGGTGGATCGATCGGGTAGTTAAAAGTAAGCAGAGACTGGTGTGATCTGTGGGACAATGCAGGAACATCAGTATAAACTCATGGTTTGCATTGCACCTATGGATGTGAATGGTTAGACACATAAATCCCTAGAGCTGTACACGTGTTGAAGGGTCAGCATACAGCAGTACACAACAGCAAGCAGAAACACCAAAATGACACTCAGCATTTGGAGGCAGATTTATTTTATGTTGCTAGGCACTGACTGGGATCATTCCCAAAATATCAGGCCTTGATCTCTGGTGGTCTAGGGCTCAGATGGGATAAGCAAGTAGGAAGCACAGAGGCAGAAAGGCTTGTCAACTGGGGATTTGTTCTTACAATATGCATCATTGTGACCAGCTATGCATCACAGTGACCTGCTGTTTCTAAGAAACCAAAGTAACATTGTAGGATCGGGTCCTTGAATTTGGATGAATCTGATTTTGTTCAATTTTTTATATATTTCAGATATATGTCATTTATCTAGGGGACAGTTGACTAGAATTTTTCCCACTCTATGGGCTGTCTTCTCACTCTGATGGTGATTTCTTTTGCTGTGCAAAAGTTTTGTTTTGTTTTGTTTTGTTTTGTTTTGTTTTGTTTTATAAGATGAGATCCTATAGTTATTTATTCTTTGTAGTGTTTCCCATGTGACCTGGGTGGGGAAATGAGCAAGACTTGTCAATTACAAGATGTCACAACAGGACCAAATAATTCTCATGACTTTATGTGAAACTTGTCTCAAGCTCCAAGGAGATGCAGAGGACCTAAAAGAAGGCCAAATGCCAAAGGGATCCACTCTGCCGAGTTCCCATCACAGCCTGCACTGCGTTTCCCAGACACAGCAAGTACTCTTATTTTTGCTTTTATCTTCTTTTTCTCTTGTCCTGCACACATTAACTCTGTAGAGCTGATTTTTCTCACACCCGTTCCTCCCACATTTTTCAAATGAACTTTTGGCACAGTTTTTTGGCTTGTCTCCCCCAGCTCTTTGTTGGAAGCAGGAAGGACCTGGAACCCTTTAACTGGGGAGCCATTCCTAAAAGAACTAACCAGTAAGCAATCCTACCCTGGAGTGCTAGAAAGCAAAGAAAGACTCGGAACAACAAAACAAAATAATGGGACCTAGAAACCACCTGAAAATGCTTACAATAGCTACATCTTCAAAAGTTTGAGCAACAAATTTTTTAAAATAAAAATTACTGTTGTATTGTTATCCAAGGGTATACAATAAGTACTCGTAAGTCCTGATATAGAAATATAATCTTGTATAGAGAAACAAATGCCTCTGCAGAAGAGTTCCAAGTGATTTACCTCCATATCTTTTCAAGAAAGTTGAGCATAATTCCCTATATCTTAAATTTAGGTTGTACACACATAGTCACTTCTTATCAAAGAATGTTACCTGACGAAAGAAAATAACTTGAGTGGAGAAATCTAGTAAATATTGCACCACCATAAACTCTGTATTGTGCAGATGATTAGGCTTCTTGAAATATTAAAAATAACATGGATGCTACCAACACTAGAGCTGCTTGATACTTCCAGGGGTAAGTGTTATTGATACTTTTGATTTGACTTGGCCAGAATGCCTATTTAGCTCTGTAGTCATCAATTCCCAAACACGTAATCTAGACTACTCTTGTGAAAAATATCTGGCTAGTCCTAACTGCGGAATATTTTACCAAGTTTCTGATTAGTGCTTTCAAAACTATCTGTGTAATGAAGAGAAAATTCTGATAAACTATTAGGCTCTAGGGAACCTAGAGGAGACATAACAAACATACGTAAGTGGCATCCTGGATGGTTTCCCAAAACAGAAAAAGGACATGAGGAAAAACAAATTTGAATGTAGAATGAAATTATAATTAATAATGCATCAATACAGTTTAATTAAAGGTAATAACAGTACCACCCTACCTAAGATATTAATAAGACTGGGAATTAGATAAACAGTACATATAAACTCTCCACACTATTTTCACATTTTTTTCCTGCAAATGTAAAACTGTTTTAAAATAAACACATAGCAGTAGGTTATTTTTCAGAAAAGAATGAATGTTTTGCTAGGGCCTGTAGCCTAAACTTCTATCCTAAATTCTTTTCCTTGAAGATAATCAAAGACAATTGCCTTATTTTGTCCTATAACCCAGTTACTACTTAAAGAATATAAATCCCTGATTTTCACCTTGGTTACATTCTTAAATCTGAAAGCTAGGGTCGTTATATTTTCTCCTTAGAAGCAGTTCCTACTTCATAGTTCATATTTTTATCATGCATATTCCAGAAAAGTTAAGACTAGTTTAGGAAGTAAAGTCAAAATTTGGTCTTTATTCTTACCAACTAAACATTTAACATGGATAGGTTATCAAACAATGAAGAGATTTCCATTTTGCAATCTACTTTTACTATCTCTGCACTTACATCTTACTTGAAATTTATGTGTTCCTCTGCCTGTATGTATACACCTTAAAATTTTCCATACTAAGCAATAATTCACTTTCTAAAAAGTTGCCTACACAAATTCACTCTAAACTATTTATTTTGCAGATGATTAGGCTTTTTGGAAATTCAAAAATAGTGTAGATGCTACCAACACTATAGTTGCTAAATTGGAGTCTATAGACCTCAGAGAAGAAATTGTAGTACTAAATGATCTCTTGTTTATTAATTTGACTAAATACAGAAAATTAATATTTAATATCAATATTCATTGCTTAATATTAACATTTAGACTCATGTATCTCTATTAGCCAACAATATCTAACTAGATTTGACTAGTCTGAGACAGACGGTCCTTCTTCTTTACCCCTTTGCATTTTACTCATCTGGTTGTTCATACATTCAATAAAATACACAACTCTTGTATTTCCAAGTTTGGTACATATCTGAGATACAAAGATAGAAGGACTATTTCTTTGGTCAAATTTTTCACATGGGATCAAAAGCCATGTATATGGGAACACAGTCCTGTATAATTATTTCCAAGTTTACAAAATCATTAAAAATTTACTTCAGGAAACTGCATTTGTGGTAAATTGAAAAAATACCTCTTTAATGGTTGGTGAGGTTTTATTGTTCTTTTGACTTGTTTTGGCATCTCAGTACTAGGGTGTCTATGTAAATGACATTGTTTTTTGAAGTGAAACTGAAAGACGGATTTCTGTTTGGAAATATAAGAAAGCTTCACAAGCCAAATACAAAATCAGAGGGCATGCACTATAGTACCTTTTGTTTTCTCCCAATGATTGCCACCTTCTCAAATCATTGTCCTTTCAAATCTTTTGATAGTAAAATAGGGATTCAATAAATATTGCCTCATAATGATAAGAAAAAAGAGTAAATGGGGAGATATCACTGCAGATCTAATCCACGCTGAGCTACATCCCCAGCTCTACAAAAATTGTTTGTTTTTCTTAACTTTTGAGATGAGGCTTTCTAAATAAATGTATCACCCAGGCTGGCCTCAAATCTACAGTTCTTCTGCCACACTGTCCCAGAGGGCTGAGATTACAGGCAAAGAACAGCTTTAATGTAGCTTTTCTATTTTAAGCACGACCACATGAACTACTATTACTCTAAAATAAAATTGCAATTTGTATTTAAACCCAGGTATTACAAATGCCTACTGGGTTTTTTGCCTGATTATTTGATCTAATTTTAGATAAATACATAGTTAATATGTGAAAATTATGTGTTTTAATTTTTTCAAGATGGCAAAAAGAAAAACTTTTTTCTTAAAAGAAATTAAGTAAATTTATTACAATATCCTGTTTTCTACGTGAAAATATTTTGGCATATCTACAATGGTACTCTATAATATAGCAACAACATTGTTTTCTAATAATAGAAAGAAAAATGAGCATTTTCTAGAGCTTCCTGTTTTTTAGAAAATTATATTTTTGAATTAATAGCTTAATAAAATTGCATCTTATTTGGCTTCATTGTTATGAGTCAATTTTACTATAAATAAATAACAACTAGTACATTTACTCAAGTAAGCAACATTTCCAAATTAGGATTACTTTTATTTTAATCTCACATGGATATTTTATAAAAATATGACTAATTACCCTCTTTTCATTTTCATACTAAATTTTTTAGTTCAAGTATATATTGCTAAAGAAAAGATTATATAGCAAAAAAAGTTTCAATGCATTATTTTATCTTATCTCTGATTGATTTCTGATAGTTACATTTATTATTTTTATGATTTACTGTTACTTGTTTCCAAGTCTGAATCATCTTACTGACATCTAGACAGAAATTTGAGGAAAGTGTTACGCACCCTAGGAAAGAAGGTGCTGAGTGTAACCATGTTTTTGTAAGAAGGCCTTTCTCATTTGCACAATTCCTGTGCTACTAAAATTCTTGTTTGGAATCATTTTTTCAATGTGAACTGTCAGGCATCGATATCCAAAGTCAACTCTTTCAAAAAAGAGAAATGTAAAATACACTGTGAAAAGTCATAAAAAATTATCTTTACATGGCTCCCTTTTTTGTTTTCTTAGGTTCAGATTTTGATTTTGTGTTTTGCCTACTTAACAGTGTCTTGAGGATAACACATAATATTTGAATACAAGCAGTCGAATTGTTCCTAAGACATCTTGCCCTTCTAACCCCAGATTCATGGCCCTTCACTTATGGTGAAAACCAGTACTGTCTTAATAAATTTGTTTCATCTATCTTTTTACATCCAAGGCATCTTAAATACGAACAATGTCTAACCATTTTAGATACTCATGTCTAGTTCATATTTTCTCATTTTAATTACATTACATTTTGGAACAGACTGTATATCATACCTCAACTCTCCCTTAGTAATCTATGTAGTAGGAATACATAGATTTTGACATTATGCTTCTCAAACTCTATATACATAAAAATACACCTTCAAGTTCAATAGCTGTAGGCCATTTCTGCATTTCTGCATAAAGTGTTGTGCACATACTGCATTTCTAAATACATGATACTAATACTGCTGGTTAGTTTAGAGACCTAAATGTTGACTGTTGTTATAAATTTATTTTATTACGGCCTGAGAAAGTTCTACACTTTAATTTTTTTAATTCAGAACAGTGATTTTTTTTTCTGTAATATCATTTGATGCTTAAGGGACCTGATGTTCCACAGAACATACTTTTAAAAATGCCCTTCTAACTCAGAAGTTCTCAGTATTTACAGTAGATCACAATCATTTGAAGATTTTGGTCAGCTAGAGATTTCTCTTCCTGCCCTTGAAAATTTCTGATTCCACAGAACTAAGTACAGTAATATCATTCCCAGCATTCTACCAGTTAACGTCAAGGCTGATGATTTAGAGACCATTCCTTGGAAATCATTGCTATCGCTTCTCTAACTTTTCCACCTGTAACACATCAGAGCAGCAGAAATCTCACATCTATATTCTATCTTTAATCCCCTATCCTATTAAAAAATAGTAGACCTATTTTTTAAAAGTTCTATGTGAAGAACCTGAAATATCATTCTATAAATGTCTCCTTGAAAAGACTTTCTAATATATAGGTAAGCATTCTTTCAATAAAAATAAATATGAGATAGTTTTTATTGCTTTCTTCTTCCAAAACACTTTTGCTCCAGTAAAGCTTCTCTATTTATAGGTGAATATATATATATATATATATATATATATATATATATATATATAATATTTATGCATTCTATTTGAGATTTAATTCATGTTCTATATATCTTTTACAATTTCATTAGATTGTTTTACTATCTATGTGTATTTTATGCAAACTTCTCACAGTCTTTAGGAAAATTAACATGATATAAATAATGTACCACCCTCAGACTTACACAGACATATTCATACACAGTCATCCTGTCACAGAATTTATTATTACCTGATCCATAATTTATTTTTTTAAAAAAATCTATGGAATAAAGAATAAGGTATTGATCTTTTCACCTTCTGGACACAGTACATCATTTTCTTAGAAAATAGCATGCATATTGATTATCCTATATCCAAATTTTTGTCTAGGAATCAGAAATGTTTCAAGTCTAAGATTTTTTTTCAGAATTGAGAATATTTTCATATACATAGTGAAATATCAGTGGATCAACTCCACATCTAAACACAAAATCCATTTTCATTTCATATGCACTTTATGTAAGTGTCCTGAAACTAGTTTCATATATTTTTGTTGCACTTAACACAGTACTTGGTGACCCATCTGTCATGAGGAAATGTGTAAAACTTTCCACCATATCAACACTCAAAATTTTTCAAGTCTGAGAGCATTGCAAATTTTGTATTTTCAGATGTGAGATGTTCAACTTGTGCATGAAACAGCTATTGTACTGAGAAATGAAGTTTGTTCTCCTTACCTTCAAATTTAGCTTATCTCTGGTGCCATAAACAATGCACTATGGCAGAAATGATATTCTGGGATACCACAGCATAGATTATAAAATTCACAGCTTTTGCTAGTCCTCATAAAGCATTTTGTATTTAATTTCAACTTGCACTCCATGAAGAAGTTCAAACAGCCTCACAGAGAACCCCAGGCTCCTCTAAGCCTTTACCACACAGCCAGTGCTAGTCCACCAGACTCTGAGGGATTCAACCTGGAAACAAAGCTTTCAGTTTGTCCTGGTTCTCCAGATGATGCTGCATAAGGCAAACAGAATTTTGCCCATTGATTCCCTGTCCAACTGCAGGTTTTTGAAGTAAACTAGTGATTTCCATTGTTTTCCAGACATTAGACTTTGAGGAGTTTCTTATGAAATTAAAACATACTCAAAGCACTACATATAATTACTTAACAAATGAAAACTTTGTCCTATTTCAGGAGTTTAACACTTCTAACCATAGCATAATGAAAGTATCCTGCTATATATGTACACAATCTCTCACTACACATAGAATAAGAGTAGAAAAGATTAAAACATAGAGTCTGAAAATGATACAATCTACACACAACAGGGCTTAGAATAAAAGTGAATATATGCACATATGTGAATGAAAGTAATTTTAAAAATGTAAATAATATTGTCTTTCACAAAATCTGAAGGTCTGCATGTAACAGTGCTCCTCTAGAAGTATCCTTCTTTAAACATTTTTGATGTAACTGAGACAGCTAACAGTGCAGTGTATTGTGTACACATGTATACATGAAGTCAGTCTTCATTATCCACAGGAGCTTGGTTCCAGGCATTGGCAGATATTTGAGTCTCAAATATAAACTGTAGTACCTATGCATCACCTATACATATCATTCTGCATACTTTAATCATTCCTAGATTTTTCACTTACTAATGTGGGTACTTGTTATGCTATATCATTTAGGAATAACTAACACAAAAACACCTACATAGTCACAGTAGAGATGTATTTTTTTAGATATTTTTGAACTGTGATTGGTTCATTCCATGGATGTGGAACCCATGTATCTGCAAGTCTGAGTACATAAGCGTCTGGGAAGATAGTAGAGTGTAACTGTTTTGGAATCTCAGAGTCTTACAACTTCTAAGGAGAGATATCAAGAATAAATTACAGTTAGTTTTAGAGACTCTGTAGCTACCCACTCCTCTACCCTTCAGCCCTGTGATGGGCAGCTGTGGATGTATTCCTGGAGCAGCTTGCACATGGCTTGCAGTATCCTGGGTGTCCTAAAGAGCCATGCCCTGTAAATAAATACCAAGATGTGTTGTGGTCACTTGTGCTGCTTCTGATCAGAGAAGTGCAGACAAAAGAGCAGCAGCACTAAGGTTGCAGCAGCCATACGCCCTCCATGATTGTGCGCCCTTCCTTCTCTGCTTGGATTATTTTCGGGAGATGAGCATGAGTTGGTGCTGCATACTCCATGTTCATGGCTCTTTTTTCCTTTGGAACCCAGAATTTGAAGGTTAGAATATATAAGAACGTCTGAACTTTCTGAAGAAGTGAGAGTGCCCAAGAGGCATAGACCTCTAGGATAGAGCCAGAAAAGACCCGAGAAGATTACGAGTTCATACCTCAGGCTGATCCTTCACACAAAGACAGTCTACAACAATTAGAAAGTCACAAATTAAAAAAAACCAGGAAACTCTAGGGAAGTATAAAAATCTTATTTCTGGAATTAACACACTAGTTCCAGTATCGCATTGTCAACAACAACAACAACAAAGATGAAATCACAAGATGAGCAAGTTTTGGTGTCAAAAAATTCCTTAGAGCTGAAGACTAATTCAGATAAAGGCCCTAATTCTCTTAAATTCTATGGAGGCTGAGAAAGATGAGGAAGATGTGAAGCTAACAGAGGTTGGTTCATGAGTTTAAGGAATGAAACTGTCTCTAACATAAAAATGCCATGTGAAGGAGAAAATACTGATACAGAAACTGAAGAGAATTACTGAAGAGACGTAGGCATAGTACTTGAAGAATACGGCTTCACTGAACAAATTTTCAATGTAGATGAGATATTCTTATATTGGAAGGTGATATCAGTTTGTATTTTTATAGCTGTAGAAGAAAAGTCATTGCCTGCCTTTAAAGTTTCGAAGGATGGTGTAACTACTGTTAAAGGCTAATGCACATGATATCTTCAATTCTTGAAGAATAAAGCACATACTTATTTATTATTCCAAAAAATCCACTGATTAAAACTATTCTTTTTGAAATGTTACTGTTCCTTGACAGTGCATGTGGTCACCCAAGAGATTTGATAAATATAAGCTAAAATACATCCATTTTATAGCCCATGAACCAAGAAATAATTTTTGAATTTCAAGTCTTTTTGTTTAAGTAATACATTTCATTAAGTTATTAGCATCACACATAGTGATTAGTGATTCCTTTGATGGACCATGATAACTTAAGCTGAAAATTTTCAGCAAAGAATCCATTATTGTAGCTACTCTTAAGAGCAATCATGATTCATTGGGCTAGGTAAAAGAAACCAACATTTATAGCAGTTTTAAAGAAGCTGATTCTTCATGGATGACTTTGATGGGTCCAAAGCTTCAGTGACAGAAGTAACTGAATATTTAAAAATAGTAATTGACTTACAAGTAGATACATTAGAACTTGTATACATGGATGAATTGTTACAAACTCATGGTAAAATTATAATGAAAAGGCGTTGCTTCTTATGGATTATGTTGGTTACTTTTCCCCTGTTGCTGAAACAAAATACCTCACACCCAAAATGAAGGAAGGTAAGATTTATTTAGCTCACAGTTTGTGGAGGTTTCTGTCCATAATTAGCTGGCTCAAAGACATGCCAATGTAGCAGAGAGGCAACCATTCATGGTGTTGGAAGACAGCAAAAGCAACAAGAACAAAAATGAAGGAACTAGCCTCTTACCCTTCTTTAAATTGTACACAGATTACCCCAGAGCAGGTGCAGCACTCACACCACCAATCCCAGCAGTAGAAAATGAACCAATCACAAGCTCTAGATTCAGCTACCTTCAAAAGGACTAGCACCTGTGATGACATGAGGCTTTGGGGGACATCCAGACACAAACTACTACATGGATTAATAAAAAAATGCAGTTATTGCAATGGAATGTCTTCCTGATGAAGATGCTGGGAACACTGCTGAAGTGACAAGAAATGACTTACTGTATATTACATAAACCTAGTTGATAAATTACAATCACAGTTTATAAAGATTGATTTCAGCATATTTGATGATGGGAAAAATGTTATCAAACTGCAATGCATGCTAACAAGAGATTATCCATGAAAGGAAGACTCAATTGAAGTATCAAATTCCATTTTTATTTTAAGAAATTGCCATAGGCACCCTAACCTTCAGCCACCAGTACTCTAATCCTTCAGCAGCCATCAACAAAGATGCAAAATCCTCCTCCAGAGGAAAAATTGCTTGCTTGCTGAAGATTCAGATAATCACTAGTAATTTTAATCCATAAGAAATTTTTAAAATGTAAACATTATGCTTTGAACATGATACTGTTGTGCAGTTAAAAAATACAGTACAACTTAAACATGACTTTTATATATATTGAGATAGCAAAACCTGTGTGAAATGCTTTATTATAATATTAATTTTATAAAGTTGGTCTTGAACTAAGCCTGCGTGATCTCCGGGATGATAGTGTTCCTAGATTCCTGTTTCCCATTGTTAAAATGTGTCACTGACAGAGAATATATTTTCTCCTTTATTAAACCTGCTCCCTAGAAATTATAATAAACAAGCCTCTTTTTCATCTCATAGTTTTCAAGTCAGTTTATATTTATCTGTATTGCAAATCTAACACATCAGTCAACAATTTACCTTTAGTCAACCACTGAATATCAGTCAATTGCAAAGGCATTTCCTTTATAGGCCAAATATTCTTGTTTAAGGATTCTCCTAGCTTATTAAATAAAATGTTTGGTCAAAAACATATACTGCTTTTGCTTTTTAGTGAAATTGTATGCCATTCCTTAAAACATAATATTGTATTTGTTTATGTCAAGATGAGAATTATATGCTAAACAATTTGAACAGTTAAAAATGTATAAGTAGTTATGTTAGTAGTGTTGCTATTATTGCTTTCTAAGCCCGTTTTACCATTTAGCACACGGAAATGTTCCTAGTTGCCCATTCAGAGGTTTTACAATAGGTGTCAAGGTACAGCATGAAAAAATAATGTATTTCAAACTGTAGTCCCTGAGCACATGGGCAGTGAAAAAATCTTCCATAAGGCGGAGCTGGTGCCCCCAGGACTGCTGTGTGTGTGGTGATTTCCAGAGAGGGCTATCTAAATCTTGAAAACTGCTTATAGTTTGGATTACTGTTGCATTACTGATTTCTATCTTACTCATTGTTCAAAAACATACTGGATAAGCAAAGAGTAGAAATCCATCAGTGTTATAGCAGAAACAGAAGTAAGGAATAAAAATAGGGATCCTGGTACTGACAATGACACTTCAAAGTCTATTCAGCTCATTCACATTAAGCACTTGTCTTACTTGTGTAGATGTTCATTTTCTATTTCTTGAATAATTAAAAAACACAAAAAGGCCATCTGTCCTTAAATTTGTTTGGTGGTCTAAAATACTCAGGAAGTATTTATGCAACTTTTATTTTCTACTCTTTCCTGCTTTGTGGGCTTCTACCTTCTTGTACACATAAAACGAATTGTTCTTATTACTAAAGGGTGGAAAAGTTACAAAAATGCAAGTACAATGGTACCTCAGTTGGAAAACTTAGTCCACCCTACAATTCTGGGGAAGGTGACCGCTTTCCCGTGCATCACCCAATAGAGGATTAAGCAGCAGAATCAAAATTATGCCTAGCTTCCTTTTATGAACCAAATCATTTGTGAGCATGAACCAAGTTAGTACTGTGCATTCTACGAAGTACAGTTTTCTAACAATTGCACTTGTATTTGTTCACACAACTTCAAGCCATCGTGCATTCTAAAGATGAATACAATAGTATATTCTTAACAGTCAAAACATTTCTGCTTTGTTTTCTCTTTCTTTTTTGTGTGTGTGCCTTGTTTTCTTTAGAAAATTTATTTTGCTTTAATGGAGAGCCAAAAGAAATGTTGGAACATTACTCAATTAAAAGAATTGTTCCAAATATATTGATAGTACTAGTTAGTTTGATTATTTCTATCAAGGAGGGAATCTAACCACAGAAAAGGACACCAGACATGTCATCTGATGAAAAAACAAGTTGAGTGTGGTGGCACACGCCTGTGATGCCAGCATTCTGAGAGAAAATGTAGGAGGAGCATATGCAGTGGTCCAGTTGAGGAGACTTAGTAACTTAATGAGGAGACCCTGCTTCAAAGAGAAAAATAAAGAAAAGGGGTCTGGGGTTGGAGCTCTGTGATAAGACCCTGGGTTCAATCCACAGTAACACACACACATACATACACAAGAAAAGAAAAGAAGAAAAGAGAGGAGACGAGAGGAAAGGAGAGGAGAGGAGAAGAGAGGAGAGGAAAGGAGAGGAGAGGAGAGGAGGGAGGGGAGGGGAGTGGATGGGAGAAGAAGAGAAGAGAAGAGGAGAAGAGAAGAGAAGAGAAGAGAAGAGAGAGAAGAGAGAAGAGAAGAAAAAGAAAGGAATGAAAAAGGAGAAAAGAAAAACTGATGCTGTTGTGGGATACTGGTCTATTACATGGATTTGATTTAAACTAAGATAATGAAGAAGAGGCTAAAATTTTAGGATATTTTGATGGCAATCAGTAAGGAAACTGCTAGTGATACACCACATGCTTAAATGTAACATTCTCATCAACACCTCTCAAGTACACATAAAGAGTGAATTACATACATTACCTGACACAACTAGGACAGAGGAATCATCAAGGGAGATTTTGATTCCAGGAGTCAGGTCATGTGATTGGTTTTTATTTTAAAGAACAAAGAAAATAAGTTAATTTTGACTATATACTGGTACTTGTTTTTACTTTATTTAGATATTGATACGTTTATTCATTCATCAATTTATTGGAATTTAACAGAAAAAATAGGATTAAATATAGGGTTAGTAAAACAATCCTACTTTTTAAGTAATATTAACTACTAACATCATTCTACATTTCAACATAAAAATTAAAATATTTCACAATACTTGCTTTTCTTTCAAGTCTTCATTTCCTTCAAATATTTATTTTGTTTTTCAAGAATATATTGAAAAATATTACAAGTAGTCTAAAATCTAAATTGGTGAGCTGGAGGAGAATATGTTTTAAATTATAGGAAAAAAAAGTCTCCCTCTTCCTGTGAGTTACTGGAATAGTGAACTTGTTCACATACTTGGTGTCCTGAATAAAGAATTGAGCAATGGGACACCCAAAGGAGAAACATCAAAGATTAATTTGAAATTGACAGTGTCTTCCAAGTGTAGAAACAGGCCACTAAGAAAATAGCCCTGAAGGGGCGTTTTTCTGAGAGGTTTACGCATTAGGGTTTTTAGTGGTTTTGAAGCATTGGTCTGAGATTTGACTCTTGCCAGTGAGCGTCTTGGCTCAACTTGTCCATCAGGTGGTAGAGATTTTGATCTTTTATGGTCCTTGGGAGATGAACAACACTGCAAATAGGGATGGGGTCAACCAAAGGATGCTGAAGACTTACTGTGTAAATTCAAAGTTCGTTGATTCCCATCTCCCATTGTATTTAGACCTCAATATCCTTGACCTGCACCAATGATTAATATGGAGGATGGATCTATTTCCAAGAGAGGCCCTCTCTTCTTCCTCCAGTCATTTTTTGGAAACCTCCTGACTCAGGTATATCAACTATGCTACCTTTCAGGTAGACGTGGCTTTTGTGATTACTCCTTGTGAAGCCAGTCTGCTGTCATACATCTCAATCTGGTCCTTAAATCCTTAAATACTGTGGAAGTCATCAAAGCTGATGATTTCCTTTCCAGAAGGAAATGTTTTCTCTACTTACTTCATTATTTTTTATAAAACTTGGTTGAATACTTTCTTTTTTCATGAATGATTTTTTTGCTTACATCTGGACAAAATATTCTGCTCTCCAGATTTTTATTCATTTTCCTTTGCCTGTGAAATTGCACAAAGATTTTATTTTGTCTTATTTGTGTCTTATTTATTCTTATTGAACCTCCATGTCTTATTTGTTCCCTGAGAGGCCAGATTCTATTTAATCTTTAAAACAGTAAATCCTTATTTCTTTTCTGTAGTGTGAGAGTACATTGTTTCTCATCTCAAGAAAATTATGTAAAATGATAGAAGAAAACATGGAAAGCATTGTTTCCTTTTGGTGCATGTTGAGGGATTTCAGTAGTAAAAAATGGTCATTATTTCATTTCAAATTCTGGAACCTTTAAATTTATGACAGCAGTTATGAACAATAGGTTATGAGTAAAATATATTTGATTTGAGTGTCTATATGGATAAAAAGCACCCCACCTCCACTCCCTTGCTGGCAAACGTTGACCCTGATGGATTTCATTGCAAACTGATTCTTTTGTCTGAAGAAGGTAACAGCCTACACTTATGACCTCAACAGCTTGACACACTGTAGTTGATTTTAGGTGAACTTGCTCTTATGAATAATTTGTTGGTTACATGCTCAATTATCTGCAAAATTAATAAGATGGTAGAAAAAGTGAGTTAATATGTCTTATCATCCTCCAGGAATTATAACGGAAGTGTCTATAGTTTAAAGAGTAGATCCTTGCTATTCACATTCTCAATTTCTACTGTCTTTGTGTCTTTATAGAGAACTGCTTAAATAAAATATGCAGATAATTTCACCATCTTCATAAGGAAAAAGGTGTTGCCTTCACTATATAGAAATATAAAATATTTGTCTGTTCATTATATTTTAAAGAGATCTGAGTATTTTCCTCCTTGCAAAAGCCTTTTTCTGACACCAGTTTTGTTGCAACATTTATTAACTTCTCTATTTTGTTCATTTAATTTTAAATAATTTTAATTAAATTACTTTCACATGTCTTTTTGTCACATAACATAATTCTTTTCTACCAATTTTAGTACCAAATATATATAACCAAGGGAAATTTATATATTTAATTTCATCTTTATGTATAATTATATATTTGGTAACAGGAAATAGGTTTATTTTTTCCAGTGGTTTATCATACTTTCAAACAAAAACTTGTTCGTTCTAAACTCATTGATTAATTTTCCCAAATTGCATATTGCAATCTTTACAATCTTCCTCATATATCACTGGCCACATAGTTAATGCTTTCTGACTGAGGGTGAATGAATTAGAGGACAAGTAACAATCAATATACACTTAATCTAATCTACTAGGAGAGACATAAAGACATATAATTAGTAATAAAGAATTATAGAGTATTTGTTGGTTGACACTTTGGTAGGAATATTAGACAAAAGACTTCTTTTCAGAAGGGATATGATGCATAAAAACTTCAGATTTCTATAAAAGTCAAAATTTAAGAACTATAAATTAATTAACTATATGGTAGAACACCTATCTTATTAGATAAAAAGATGAAATTCCAGAAAATTAAAGAAAAGAACTATAGATTGCAAAACTAATTATCAGTAACACAGTCATCATTATTCACAATATCCGTTTTAATCTTTAAAATATTAAAACAATAACCTACTTTATATTTGTCATGTTTAAAAAATACAGAGTATAGATTAGAAGTAAAATCCACAAGTACTTGACGATGATAACAATGATGTTATTTTAGGTCATTCAGTCTGGGCAGACACAAACTACCCCTGCACATGAGAATCCAGGTAGGGCCACAGAACTGCTGAGCTGAACTCACTTCAAACTGTTAATACCCAAAGTCATGAGCTAATGAACGATTTCCTTTGTAAATCATTAAATTTAAGTAATTTATCACAGTGAAATCTAAGTGATGTATTACATCAAATACAATATATGTTGGTGTAAAACAGTTTAAAATGTGTTTGAGATCCTTATGTAATATTTTGTTAATGAAGTGTGAAACTGTTGCCACATCTTTAAAATGAATATGTAAAAAGGAGGAAATTCTGCTGTGAATGTTTATATTAAATTATTTTATTAGTAACAATACCCACCAAATTAGTGTCTAAGTTTTATTTACAATGGACAAAATTCCATAAAAATAAGTAAAGGAAATACAACAAAAAAGGAGATACGAATAAATGATTAAGATTCCATTTTGTCAAGAGCAGTGGAAAGGTGCTGAAAGAATGCAGTTACAGACACTAGAAGATTACGTACTAAAAGCAGAGCCATACAAATTGCCTGTGATGAAACCCATACACACACTATTGTAACGATTCTATTTGTAAGAGGAATCAATGTGCTTAAGAAGCACATCAAAATTTAGCCATACCCACCTTCATCTGCAGAAACTTCAACACATAGAATGGTTTTGCCAATAAAATTCACTCTGCCAATAAAAATTCAATGGAAAAAGCCAGCCACCTGTATGGCTGTATGGACTGTGGCATACTGTATTAAAAACAAGACACTACACCTCTTCTGTTTAGATTGAAAAAAATATATATATACATATATACATATATATGTGTTACTCTCATAAATGATTAATGATACAGAGAAAAAACCCAAGATTTTCATGACTGTGAACTCGTGTGTGGGCAAAGCATTAATCCTGTTTGAGATACTAATCATATGTTAGCTTCCGTTTATTTTTATTTCCATTTGCAGTAGTGAGGTGCCCCAATAGAGAAACAACACTCACAGTTTCCAAGCCAGCCTGCAGAAAAGGCGCAGTGTATTTTGGTATGATGAGGAGGGCATTGTCTTATGAGACAGGAAATGTTCTCTTCCCCCAGCTTTATAAAGCCTCTCTTTCATATATGTAGGCTGGACTACAGCAAATTGTGTGGGTGAGATTAGATCAGTGATTTATATTCCCTACAACACAATGCCTTTAGAAGTCTAACACAGAGAAATTAAAGAGGGGAATAGCACGACAGTCATTCCTAAGGGTAACTGAGAAACTCCTGGGCCTGAAAAAGTCACTGCAAGAGAGCAATAATAATATGATTTCTTTCTAAGTGTCTTCCTAATGAATATTAAGTATGCATTCATACATGTGTTATAGATTATAAAAGTAATGTTTTAACATTTCTGGGAAAAAAATGAAAAAAACCTAACACTACATAGTGGAAAAATCACAGTAGGTACTATTTCACTAACCAAAAATAAAAATCTCCATGCATTTTCTGTTAATATTTTCTGCATATTCATTGATTGATATTTACATTTTACAAAATTAAATCTGTAATATTCAACAGTTTTGATGTTCTCCTGTTTTCCTTGGTATTGTATGGAGTTGATAACTCCATATGTCTTTGCATAGATGGTAAAGTTTCTCTACCCCGTTTCAATAATCCTGGATCTATAAATTGGTTAAATTATATATTCAGCACTTGGATGCACTTTGATGTGCAAAAATATTTTGACACCTATCTGACAGTTTATTCATTATAGTTTTCTGAAGTTTGGTAACTGGGTCAAAATGTTAAAATTATTTTAAAGACTTAGATGTTGGTCTATCTTGCTTAGCTTTTAGAAATAACTCGGCTTAAATTTATAGGCTGGTGGATTATAAAAGTTATATTTTTACTAAATTTTCATAAAATTTATTTTTATCTGATAAAAAAAGAGGTAAACTGCTAGGTATAAAGTATTTCTCCTTGATGTGTTGTTTTCTTGCTATGACAAATTGCAGCAGATTTAGTAACAGCCACATTTTTATATTAATATTCTGGAAGTTAGAAATCCAAAGTGCCTCTTAAAGGAATGAAGCTATTTTCTGCAGTTTTGAATTTCTTCTGAAAGCTCTAGGGAAGCATCTATTCCTTGTCTCTTTCAGCTCATAGTAGATGGCTACCTTACTTGACTAGCAGCTGAATCTCTCTGATCTCTGTTTCTATCATCATATTGCCTACTCTGACACTGTATTTTCCACTTGCCATCTTACAAGTACTGTTGCAACTATTTTAGTCCTTCCTGCCAAATTTAGGATAATTATCCTATTTTAAAACCCCGACCTTAATTACATCTGTTAAATTTCTTTGGCCATGTGAGTTACCTTATCCATAGATAGAGCTGACTAGGAGGACATAGGAGTCATCGATTCCTATCACAAACTTCTCTTTGCAACATGTGCTTATTGAGATTTTGAGTTCATTTTAATATACGAAGTGCTTCATTATTTATTCTAAGAAATTATACATGTGACTTAAGAAACCATATAATGTCACCATACCCAAATATATAATGTTAAAGGAAAAATAAAGTTAAAGAAAATAAAAGTATAAGATTAGAGCTAGCAGGAGACTTAGCAAGCCAAGAGTTGTAATCATCCCCAACTCCACCACCACAAAGACACAGATGCACAGATTGGCGTTTTCCCCTACGTTCACACCCTCGCTGTCTGAGTGTGGGAACTCCAGGAACTCAAGCTTCCCTAAGCCACCCTAAGCTCGCCATGCACCTCGGGGTCCAGCATGAACATGCTTAACGCCAGAGCTGCTTAACCGGGCTGCGGCTGGCTGGTCTTAGCTGCTCTACTCTGCCAGCTTCCATTGCCGTTCAGGGAAGAATGTGTATTTCTCCAAAATAACGCCTCAGGTCCTCCAACTGCAAATGTCCTGCATTGCCAGTCAGTAATTATATTCCTGTGTCCCGTGCTGGAGCTCAGAGAAAAAGAAAGTACTCTCTGCTGCCCTATGTCCCCTCATGCAGCCTGGCTGCAGACCAGCAACTCTTGTACTAGATTTTCATAAGATTCCTCTTAAAAAATAGATTCTGAAGTTTTTGAGTCCCTCTCCAGTAAGAATTCCTGGGTAAAATCTCATTGGCAAGGTTGGGGCATGGTCATGGCCCCTCACTGTGCTGCTGTTATCTTTATTCTGTGCCTCTTTCCCTTCAAATATGCAAGGGAAGCCCATCAATATTATTTTGTTTTCTGTGACTAGCTTAGCAGTCAGTACATAAACCGAGCTTGGCAAGTTAGGAGATTTATAGCAAACAAAACAAATGTGTAAATTTGTTGTTGAGGAAACACATCACTCTTAGTTTTGAGATCAGTGAAATATTCCTCCCTTCGGTTCATAAAAGATAACACTACTGTGAAAGGTGGTTGGTTGGGCCAAGAGTTGCACAAGTACATTTCTTATAATGTCTCTCAGTGCTGACACATAGGACAAAACAAACACAGATTTTACCGGAGTGAATTTTAAAAGTGTGTCAAATAGCATTCCCCAAAGAACTGTCTGCGAGGTATCAGTCTCAAATGAAACAATGATGAATGACTTTTATGTGTTTAGAGATGCACTGGAAATGAACAAATCTAAATGCTGCGCACTTATACGCCTCTTGAAAATTTATATGGCTCATTCCTCACAGCTCATTACGGTCTGTGAGGAATCCTGTAGGAGTAAATTCTAAGTTTCTGTTGGCATATTCCTTCCGTATCAAAATCACCAACATTTCTATTCATGTATCTGTACTAATATTTCTGGGAATGTTTATCATTGCATGAAAAATTTAGAGAATACTTGGCTATGAAATTGGGGGTAGTTCCTCTTCCATAAATTTCTCCATAAAGACTATTTCTCATAGCTAAGGCTTTGAAATTCGGGTGGAAATTCTAACAAAAGTCCTCGAATGAAGTTATTTGATGGAAGGTATGATTGACTTGCCTTATAAAAATTGAATACTCATTACAGGTATGACCCAATTAAGAGCAGAGCTTTTAACTTCAAAGCATATTTTGTAAGAATATGAAAGTCTTAGAAGAATATAATTTTCTTCAATACTCAGTATTCACTCACTCTAAATTTAAGAATTTTTTTCATGCAGACAAGAGCTATAGTTTGCTCCTGCTTGTATTTATTTATAAGCAATATGTTTTTTCTTTCTCTCCTTTCCTTTCCTGATTAAATGCTTGTACTTCGTTTCCAAAAAATATTGTGTTTTGTTCTCTGTGTACAGAGAAAATGGCAATGATTTTATTCTATGAACCTGTATCGTTTGCAGATCAAGCACATTTATTTTCAGTTTTATCTTTCGCTGTTACTCTGTCCTACATATTTTTTCCTCAAGAATTCCCATAACAAGGCTTACACCTTGTTTCTTCACATCTAACACCTATTTGCTGATCAATTTTGTCTCTTTTCTTTTTTTATCCTAGTCAATTCTGTTCACTGGGGACAGTTCTTGAATGGGTTGTTGGGTATTGTTTTCCCAATAGGAGGTGAAACACAGTTTTGTCCACCACCTGCCAGTATAAGCAACAAAGCCAACTGATAGGAATGTGAAGCCTCCAAAGCAAACCTTCCTTATTTATAAGTTGGTTACCTCAGATATTTTGTTACAGTAATAGAAAGTGTACGATAAGGCGGAGTATAAGAATCTGGTTTTTTGTTTCCTTATTTCTACTTCTTCAGTCTTGTCTGCATGTAAAGCTATCTTGTCTGTTCAGCTCATGGAAGTGCCTTTTTATTTAATAGAAGGGGTTTTGCTTGATTCACAGGTGGCTAATAGAACCAAATTGGATTATCTAATTCTATCTGTTGCAGTTTTGTGTTATGACACTTGTTTTTGAAAAATAACATTTATGGGAACTGTGTTGGCACCAAAAATGTATGTGGCTATTACTTGGCCCTCTATACCTTGCACCAGTGTGGGCGCTTACGGAAAGACCGCCATCACGCTGGACCACTGGAATGCACGCCCACTGGTGTTTCCAGCTGGAAAACCATGTTGTTATTTGTTGTATTTTTAAATATGGAAGCCAAGGTTGCCCTCCCTCAACTCTTTCAGACACTTTTCAAATGTCCCATGTGCTCCATAAATAGTCTTTTAGCATTTAATTACTGAGCTTTCCCAGTGAACTGTTGTCTTGTTTGCTGCCTACTTTTTATCTATAGCTCTTTTTAACCTCATAATAGGGTCTTTATCCTCAAAAAGAATGTAAGTTTCACTTTCCTATCTTAAGTGATGTATCTTGGGTATTTTGTCACAGTGAGGGAAAGCTAACACATTGCTTAATTTTTCCAAACCATAAATATCTTCAATTATAAATTAAAGTAATATCCATCAAATTTTAATGTTTTACATACTAACTTTGAAAAGTGTTTCACACAGTTCTTGGCCTGTGAGTGATCAGGCCTAATAATTTTTACTGCTAAGCTGAACTTCAGAGGATAAGGTGAACTTGCCAGGTATAAAGAAAGAAAATCACATTGTGGGAGAAACAAATTCTCTGAGTCAAATCACCAAGATGGGCATAATATGGAAAAATGTTGAGCAGGCTTATTTGAAAGAAATTGATGTGTGGTTGGTTTAGGACCATGCTTGGTTAAGAAACGGTGTAACTATTCTCCATGTGGTATAATTTAATCCCCATTGTGAAATATTAA
Source organism: Dolichotis patagonum (assembly GCA_004027295.1). Taxonomy (NCBI): domain Eukaryota; kingdom Metazoa; phylum Chordata; class Mammalia; order Rodentia; family Caviidae; genus Dolichotis; species Dolichotis patagonum. The sequence goes on from PVJX010004252.1 coordinate 90,972, forward strand.
AAGTGTGGAAATTTCATCCAATAGTGGTGTTCGCTAAGAGGTGGCGCTCTCTGGGAAGAGATTGAGGGTAGATTAAATAATCAGTGTAGAGGATCATGAGTGAATCCTTGAAACTGCTTAAAAAGTGTGAGAGGCAGACTCAGAAGACATGCACACAAACTCTCTTTGTCTTTGCCTCTGTTTCTGTTTTTGTCTGCCTCTTTCCATCTCTGCTTCTCCCTTCCCACATCTCTTTCCTTTTTTTTTTGTCTTTTCCTCCTTCTGTCTTTCCTTTTCTCTCTTAAAACATGATTTTTACCATCTTGAGAAAGTAGAGACAAGAATACTGTTAAGACCCATGCTCTATAAACACTAAATTTCCAGATCTGTTAGCTAAAGTAAATCTCTTCTCTTTGTAAAATCACTTAATGTCAAATAGTTTTTGAAAGGAATGAAAACAGATTAATAAAAGTATTTAAAATTATTTGTGGATGGGACAGAGATGGTGTATAATGTAAGGTCTTGAATTATTATAAAGAACATAGCTTGACTAGTAATAACAGATAGAAGTGTTACTAAAATCCTAAATAAATCAAAAATCTTGAAAGCCTACTGTATAACTGCATAATCTCAATTCTGATGCCTCCTAATGCTTATTTTTCTACAAATGGTGACTGAAATATTGGTTATAACTACTTCATTTTTCCATATGTAACACAAATCAATTGATGTTTTGTGTGTCAGAACATAAATTCACACTTCATGAAATCTTTTAAAACAATTATCAGTACATTTATCTTGATATAACTTTTAAAAAATTTTTCATCTGTAAATCTTTGCCTTTATTGGACACAGAAATTGGCTATTTATTTTCAGGAAGGAAACAGTTATCTAAATACTAGGTTTCATAAATCAGCTTGATGTGCCATATCAACCAAAGGAAATTGCTAATACTGACTTTATAATTGGAATTTCATACTCCTGAACGATTGTTGCACTTTAATCAAAGTTATTTTGGAGCTTCAAAAAAAATATACTATAGCTTAGCACTGAACTCATAGCTCATGACTTTTTAGATTAGAAATATCTAATGTTATTAATTCCCTCCAGTCATTAAAAACAAAACATATTTTATAATTTATGTCCTTTTGCTAAGTGTATAATTATAATATTTCCTCATCCCCTTTGTTAGGTTCAAATAATGCAATTGACATATCTGTAACTCTTATATATCCAAATCTTTATTGAATATTTACTACTGAAATGTTATCTGTACTATGTTCTGTGTTAGTGAAACACTGCACATAAATTAAAAATTCTAAATATTGACTATATTGACTATTCATTTAAATAGCATTGATTGTTATCATGTTTAGATAAACAGGCAATTGTTTTGTTGCTTCATTAAAATAAAAATCATGAATTTGAAATTATTTTCACTTTTTATTTTGAAATTATAGACTCATAGAAAACTACAAAGATATAAAAAGATGTCCCAGGTACATTTTACTTAATTTCCTCAAAATATGATTTCTACACTATGAAATTGACACTGGTAATATTTTCAGACACTGGTATTTTATTCAGATTTCATCACTTATGGATATACTACAGAAAAAAGAAAAGAAAAGAAAAGAAAAGAAAAGTAAAGTAAAGTAAATGTAAGCAGTCAGACATATCTGTAGAACTCCCCTGTGCAGATTTTAGAGAGTTTGAGGATGTTCACTAAAGAATATGGTATTTTTCTAGTCTGATTGGTCAATAAACAAAAAGTAGCGAACAGATCCCCAGTATGACCTCATGCAAACATGGCTGGCAAAGGCAGCATGCTGTGAGAACCAGGAGGCTTCACAGGGAAGCCTGAAGCTAGGCAGGATCACCCTCCTAACCCTAAGGGCAGGCTCCTCCCGTTGGAAACTTAGATGCAGTCCCTGAGGAGGAAGAGGAGAATCTGCCTCCAGGGTCTGATATAGGATATTTGGGGCCCAGTGAAAAATGAAAATGAGAGACTGCTGCTTAAAAAGTTAGAAAACAGGTACTTTAAAGGTAATATAACAATTTTCCCCTTGTTTCATGAACTTTCTCAGCTGGTCACAGTAATTTTTATTTGCTATTTAAGTCATTCTAATGAAACTTTGAATTATTAGCATAAATTCGACTGCTCATCTTTATGTGGGGCAATGCCAGTGTTTAATGGTAATATGAGAAAACTGAACTCATTCCTAGAATTGCCAAAATAACATGGCTTGTACATACATATGCATTTTGTCCTTACTACCAGTGTAAAAGATGCACTGAACTAAATTAACTTTATATTTCACTTCCTGAAGGGTGCACACTTCAGGAATACTGCCTTTGACTTACTGATGAATAAGAAAGGATCGGAAGGAAAAGAAATTAAACATCACCTTAATTTTTCTTCCATGTCATTTCACATAGTGGTGGGCTAACACTGAGAGGTAAGATAAGTAAGAAAAAGATCTAAATGGATTCTTAGATCTTTCTTCATTTTTAAAACACATTTCTGAGGCTGGGAAATATAGCTCAGAGGCACAGTGACTGCCTGGCAAGCATAAGGATCTGAGTTTGACTCCTGGTACCAAAAATAAATAAATTGATTGATTGATTTAATTAAATACATTGCCTTTTTGAATTCAAAGCAAGATTTGGTTTACATGGAAAATTGCCTTGGTTTTGAGAGAGTTGTTAGCAGGTTTGACTTGAAGTTACTTTGATTGTTTCTGCCTCCCCTGAATAGCGGATCCTCAGGAACTTCTGCTCAGGAAGCAGTGTGAGCTGACTTTGCTAAGCTGGCAGCAACAAGAGTGAGGAAGCACATGTGTTTATCTCTTGTTATACACATGTTCCATTTCCCATCAGGTTTGCTTTCATAGCATGATTCAGAGATAACCGTAACAGGAATCTCAAGATGAAAGAGGCAGTCTGCTTAAATCAATGTAGGCTCTCCTCAGCGATGCGTTCTGTGTGACTTCTCATGTGGCACATCCCAGCAGCAGCTTGTACTTGTTCCCTGGGAGAAACTCACTTTTAAAACAAGGACTGAGTTAGTGGTAGCAGATCGATTTCATGTGTAACAAAATTATCAACCAATGTGTCACTTTATGGGGTGGGGGGAGAGACTTGTAAAACAGGAAGAGTGGCCAAGTGTTGATCAAATTCTTTCCAGGTTGAATAATAATAATAATAATAACAGCAATAAAATGGGCAGGCATCACTCTTCTCTGGATCTGAGAATTATCAGGTACTAGACCCTGAAGTCTGAATTTGTCCATGTCTCCTGGGTGATATTTGACTAGCCTTAGGTTAAATACATCACCAAATAATTATTTTATGAAGGCTTTTTAACAATTCCATAAATACCCATGGACTCCCATAAACTGATATTTGAAAGTTGCATACTATAACGTCTGCATATACATGTACATAGGAAAAGGATTACCATTTTTTCTTCTGTTATGATAAACATATCTGCATTTGTGTTATACAAATTACTCTTTTGCAACACGTTCCTTTGATGGTCTTTTCTGCAGTGCTGACATAGTCTATTCTTTATGCAGATACTGGTTAAAAAAGTATGTGCAGTTTGTGAAAATCAAGCAGTTAACTTATAAATTATACTCACAATATTATATTTCAACAAACATACAGAAAGGGCAAAGATGTATGGAAAAGATTTTGTGCTGACATTTATGCTGAGAAGGGTTAGTGACTGAGGAGAGAGCTCGGGGTAAGCAGAGGGTCTCGCGGTGTGGAGAGGGCCTCGGGAGCCAGGGCTGTCCAGGTGCTGCTGCACTTCTCACTAACGCACTGCGCACTGTATGCAGCTCTCTGTGCTGCAGGGTGAATCTTGTCTGTCACACTTAGCCATGCAGTGACCCTTGCAGGACTGAGAGCGAACTACTGTTCAGAGGATTTAGATAACAGGGATGTTTCCACTGAAATTGGCACAAAAAAAAGTTTTGACCCATTTTCCCCCCATCTTCCCTTCAGCTGTGTTTTTAAAGATATTTGATTCCTCAGAGAGAATTGTGATATAATCTTCAGGCTTTGAGTTTAAGTTAACTCTTTGTACCATGTAAGCCTACTGACCACAGGTTAAGAAGTTAACAATCTGAAAAGTTACAAAATCTGTAAATGAGCAAAACAAATGAGAGAAATGTTTGGAGCAGAAATAAAATTACCAACAACATTAAGCGGTATACTAATTTTGGTATATTTTTCAGCACATTCTATACTTTTTTGACGATAGAAACAACAGTTAAAAATGTCAGCCTCTGGAAAATCATTTACAAATGAATAATCTGCAATGAAGTAGATTTGACACTATACATTGACATGGGAAATGACTATTTGGGGTGAGATTTACTTCAAAATTTACTGACCTGACATCCTATTTTGATCTAAACATATCCCTTTTACAATTGAGAAAAATCTCTATTTCTAATGGTGACAGGTTATACACATGATGATATTTATAAATTACCATAAAAATGCACAAAACATGTTATCAAATATATATGTAGTTTTTACATTCAACTACCTTCTCTGACTTATCTCCAAGTTACCCTGATCCTGTTCATATTTCACCTCTTCCAAAACACAGCATAAGCTTCATTTACTCTCTTCATGGGTGTCCCGACCCGCGGGTAAGTCAACGAAGACCCTAGAGGGGAAGTGGGAATGAGATAGGGACAAGAGACACAAGAAATGGAGACAAGACAGGATTCTGATCAAATCTCATTTATTTGCAGGAAATGTTGGGTATATAGAGAGTATGGAGAAAGAAGAAGTGAAGCCTCTTGACGTCAGCAAGTAACTAGGCAACGGTGGGTAGTCTTAACCTAATACGGAGAAGCATGTGACTTTGGGGAAATAGACAAGATATGAAGAAATAGAAACTTAACTTAGAAACAGAAACTGAACTGTGAAGAAACAGAAACTAAACTGATATGATGGCTACTATTATCAAATGAAGGTCAGTCACAAGTCTCCCTCTGAGGTCTCCCACAGGTCCCCCTTTTCCTTATATAATTAAAAGCTGAGTATCCTCGAGGAGACTGTGCCTGTCTTGGGTCAGGTAAAAGCTTTTACATGAGGCCAGCCTAACCTTACCCGTCATTGGAATGCAGAGCAGCGTGAGGCTCAGTTCCTGTCTTAGGCAGTGGTCGGTGCTACATGTGGGCTCCATTTGCCCGTCTCTGGCTATCCAGTCTAGCGCACCAAGGTGTGAAAATTATTTGCCTTTATAAAGCATCATCATAGTGCAATCTTGTGGGCTATGTGTAATTTTCTCTATCAGCCATCTTGAGCCTGTGATAGTGGACCTGTATGGGTTGCATTTTTATAGTGTCCACCTGTTGTTTAATAAAAGCCATCGATTTGTTAAAGAGAAAAGGTCCTAGTGAAAGCAAGATGAGTAGCCCAAGCAAAGGCCCAAGCAGGGGGAGGAGGTAGGGCAAGATCCCATTCCAGGTGCTCCAGAGAGGGCTTTCAAATAATTCTCTTCTTCTTTTGATCAGATTTTCTTGTAGTCTTTTTATTTGATCTCGGACAATGCTGGACTTGTTTGCATAGAAGCAGCTGTGTTCCTGCAAAGCCAGATTCCTCCCTGTTCTGCCGTAAGAAGGTCTAATCCTCTCCTGTTTTGGAGGACTACTTCTGCTAGAGAATCTAATTGATCTTGTATATCTTGAATAGTGCTGAATAGGGCCTGAACATAATTTATTAATTGATTTGAATGTTTGATGTGGGATTGCAAGGCAACTCCCAGTCCCGCAGACCCTGTTGCTAGAGCTCTCGAAATGCTTAACCCTACCAAGAGGGGGATGAGTTGAACTGCTCTTTTAGTACGGCTCACAGCATAATCAAGGCTGGGGATGGGAACAGGTTCGTCCCCCGGTATAATATCTATGTCAGGTAGTAGGGTAGCCAGGACACATAGCCCCGACCAATTACTAGGCAAGAATGTGAAGGCCATATTTCCCCCACAGATAAACATTTGTCCTCTAGTGGGACAGAGAGGAGAACTGTAATTAGATATCTGACTGCAACTAGTGAAGGCGACAAAACCGACATCTAGATCAGAACTATCATTATGACATCTTCCGTGTGTACAGTGAGGATTGATGAAGCTTATAGGTTGTACCTTAAAGGGGAAGCTGATACTACAGTTTAAGGAATCTTCCTGTGTAAGATCAGATGGGATAAAGTTTGAAGGGATGGCAAGGGGTGTTGGAGTGCCCAGGGTCGTGCATAACCAGCAATCTTTAGCTAACTCAAGATTGGAGGCATTTAGGACTTCATGTGTGGCTTTTAGAATTTTTGAGGTTTGGGTGTCTAGATCGACTCCTCATGACTTGGGGAGCGCTAGGGGGTGACAATGGATTTTTGGAAACATGGAGTCTGTAATTTGTTCTATCCATTTTTGGGTTATGGATTCCCTGAGTGCATCTTGTGGTCCGCCTCCATCGGACACATGGACAGGAGCCACCCTATGCCAGCAGACAGGCTGACCCTTTTTGCCTGAGCATGGAGCTTGGGCATACTTCTGCCCTGTCAAACCTGTAGGTGTATGATCCCAAACTCCTCTGGTAGAGCTCCGGAAGTTGCTTTGAAGAATGGCT